>JAJJWW010004222.1:0-197455 GCA_023531295.1 Papaver armeniacum
CATGATGTGTCTTTTACGAACCAAAAACATCCTTATCCCGTATGTACTTGTAATGAGCGCCTCAACTCCACTTGGTGAAATAGTCGGTGGCACACAATTAAATACTTTGTCCCGATCCGACGCGCAGTGGTCCTTACGATGGCGATTCCCCACTTGGTTCAAGGGCCGTGACTAATGACGGAGTTCAATGTTACAAACTGGCGCATGTATCTTGTTTCAAATTTCCGCACTGCCGCAAACTAAGTGGCCATATGCTTCGCGTCCTCATTCATGTACTACTGTATATCCCATGGTTTTACCGTGCCGTTTTTCCCTTTAGCCATGGTTTCCCGCCCCATAGTGTAATTCGTTGCTATGATCATCCGCCTCTCCTCCTTACTCTGCACTTTAGCAATGGTCCTAGGTATGATTTTCTGGGTAGTGGTTCCATCCCTAAGTTCGCACGCGCGCTTTGCTCTTGATCTTGTTGATCTCGCCCTCCCTGGGCAACCTTCCCGCTTCGAGGGTATTCATGAATCGGCTTTATCCAATCATCACTTAGACACCAAGAGGGTTGCCGCGACTCTGTGCGCCCGATATCCACGTTTCGGTATCGAAGGCATTAGGATCCTCATGATTCTAATACTCAATGCTTGAGTCTCACAACATAGCCGGGATGACACAGGCATCCAATGCCGGCTTGTCTTTCCGTGATGTGCTCTGGACTGATGCTTGGTATTTGCCCGGCGAGATTAAATAGCTCCCGATTTCTCTGCAGCGAAGGGGCATGCATGGCATATTGCCTGCTGATTCGCGCACAACTAGCCGGGAGTCGCTTGTCACCAGACTTGATGCCCATCTCTATGATCAAGCGTAGGGCATGTATTACCGCCAGACTCCGTGACATTGTTGGTTGCTTTAAACCGAAGCTTCAAAGGAATGGACCATTTTCTCGCCCTGTCGTGGAAGACTACTTCAAACCCGACCTGCCTTTATCGATTTGACCCGCTTACGAAAAAAACTCCCATCGTGTTGGGTCACAGTCTCGAGTAACCGGTGAGTCTTCTCGATCTTCCTCCATTCTCGGATGTCCTCTTACTTCGTCCCCTTCGCACCGAGGGGGAAGTCTCGCTGTAATCGCCACCGCCCGTGCTTTCAATTACTGCTTCTCATTTCATAAAAGATATCGAATCGCTTTATTTGTGCGCTTCCACTGGAGATCCGCCGACCTAGCCGCATTGGGCCGGGGCACACTTCTATGGAGGACTTGGTAAGCACTTGAATCTTATGAGTTTGGAATACGCCCCTAGCTTCTGTTGCAAACACTAGCGCCTAGTAAGGAGTTGTTCGATTCCTCGTGTAGTTCTTCCGCCGGTTCATGGTCTTGCTTGGCGAAATATACCGCTTCCTCTCGCTCCTCGGTTCTTAACCAACACGTCACTTCGATGGCATGGCTGGTTGCCCCGAGATACAAAGAGCGTGTTAGTATGTCTTCTGCTCGGTCTTTGTAACACCGGTAGGCTTGCCATATGTTGCTTGATTTTCCGGAATGCTTCCTCACACTCCTGGCCCATTTAAACTTTTCTCCCTTCCTTAACGTCCCGAAAAATCTTGCACTTGTCTCGACGATCGAGAGGAATCGTCCTAAAGTCGCTAAGTTCCCATTCTGGGCCATGCTGTACGTCCTTAATCGCTGTGTGATGGCATTTCCGTTATCGCTTTGATTTTATCTGATCCGCCTCGATCCCTTTATCTGATTATGTATCCTAGAAACTTGCTCGAGGTGACCCGTAAGTGCACTTTGGACGGATTCGCCTCATCTTGTACTTTCATGGTCCGGAAGATGTCTCTAAGGTCGCCGATGTGAGTATCGCGCATTTTACTCTTGACTTAGCATGTCGTCCACGATACTTCGATGGTGTCGTGTATTTTATCTCAAACATGTCCTCCACCAGCCTTGATATGTAGCTCCCGCATTTCTCGGCCGCGAATGGCATTTTGGTGTAGCAACACAGTCCTCTTGGCGTGAAAAAAGATGTATGCTCCTCGATCTTCGGGGGCAGTGGGGATTTGGTTATATCCCTAAGTATTGGCCCATGAGTGTTATCGCCTTATACCCGACAATGGATTCCACTAGTTGGTCGATGTCGGGGAGAGGGAAGTCATCTTTTTGGTCATGCCTTATTCAAATCGCTATAGTCGACGCAAACCTGGACGCCCCCATTCCTTTTGGGACTATCACCATATTAGATATCCATTACGGATATTGAGTCTTTTGATGATTCCCGCCGCGTACGCTTTCTTCACTCCGCCTCCACCGCCGGTCAGAAGCTCTAAGATGGCGATTCTTCTCATAATCTTTGTCCGACCGGCTTGAACTCGGGGTCTATCCGCGAGATGGTGTGAGCAAAACGGGTCGATTCCTTCCATATCGTACATATCATGCCGAATACATCCATGTGCTCCTTCGGAGGGTTATCATTTCTTTGGGGGACTATTGGATGCATTAAGCGTGACCCTATTCTCACTAATCTCGGCTCCTCCTCGGTGCAGATTGACTTGCCGGGTTGGTTCTAGGCCGAGAAGTTTTGCTTTGGGCTCGCCGACGGTTGCTGGCTCCCGTGATTGCTATAAGACTTCCGTCTCGCCCGCCTGTGAAAGTGGCGGCGGCTTGTGATACCCACCTTTTCCAATTCCTCTCCCGCCTCCATTTCCTTAGACTTCTTCTTTTTTGGCGTTTCCTCACTGCCTTTCCTCGTTATTGGATGTCTATCTCGCACACACTGTCTTGCCGCTTGGGGTCGCCCATGACCTCTACTACTCCGCGATAGAAGGAAAGCGCAATCTACGATGGTAGGCCGAGGCACTCCTTGATCCTCGCGATCCAAGGTCGCCCCAAGATTGCTTCATACGGCGATGCGACATCGACTACGCAAAAGGTGGTCAACGTGTCAAGGAAACCCTTCCCGTCCGAGACTCTCGAGAGTGACTTCTCCTTTGGCAATCGCCACCGTGCATTGAGCCGTGAACTGATAAGTCGACGGGATCGGGATGTCATCGACAATTCCATCCTCTTGAAAGTGTCATAGAACAGAACCTCGATTGAACTACCATCCATTAGTATTCCATGGACGCCCCATTCTCGATCGCCATCGTGGTTATTACTAAAGGGATCCGTGCAAGCTTGCCGCTTAACGGGACATCTTTCGGCCGAAAAAGTAACGGTTCAGATAGGTGTCTAAAACACCTTGATATTTATCTATTGTTTATGCTTTCTTCGCTAAGTTTTCTTGTCAAATATGTATCTTATGTGAATTTGAGTTTTTAGGTGCTTTGAGTCGCGTGAG
Organism: Papaver armeniacum; assembly: GCA_023531295.1. NCBI lineage: Eukaryota > Viridiplantae > Streptophyta > Magnoliopsida > Ranunculales > Papaveraceae > Papaver > Papaver armeniacum. The sequence continues at coordinate 3,327 of JAJJWW010004222.1, forward strand.
CAAAGAAGAAGAAATCATTCATTTTGAGCAAGGAACGGAATTTGGTCATTTCACATGCGGGTGATACTTGAGTCGGCCAAGAATAGCAACAAGGAGTAAAATAGGGCAGTTGGTTCCTAAAATGACAAGCCAAGTATCACTATGGTGGCTTTTATCTAAAGAATGGGTGCCTAGAACCATTTATGGGTAACCCTTATCTTTGTCACTTGGGTGGTTTATCCATTCTCAATTCCTACACAAGCCTCAAATTCAGAGAAGAATTTCTTTCATTATTACACATCCAAACCTAGAGGAAAGAGAAAGGCGCTATGGAATTCAAAGATCAAGAGATCGACAGAGATGTTTGGGCTGCGGGTCGCACTAATTAGGGGGCGCTACAAAGTGACCATTAAGATGTAGAGAAATTGTGAGAAAGGGAGGAATCGAGGTGTTTTAGTCGGCGCTATTTGAATCTAGAGTGAGAGCTTCAATTGAGACATGGAGCTTGAGAAGATGGAACAACTGGCAGGAAAATTGGTCGATTCTCAGTGATGTATTGTCCAACAGTGGAAGAAGCATGGTTCGAAAGGCATGCAAAGGAAAGTGATGAACACGATGAAGGAAATTGAGGAATCGATGAAGGAGAATTCGATTGATGAGTCAAAAGCAACCGATTTAGATAAGGTAAATCCGAGATTGATGGGGTTTTTCTTTTCCAACTAGGGTTTTTGTTGATACTAAATTGAAGAATTGAATTTGAGGTTAAACACCTGGGATCCTGGTTTGATAGAAAATGGGTTTGTGTTGGTGGTTGTCTGTGATATGGAGAAGATAAACTACAGGATGTTGGTGATGGCAGTTGGCATTGCGGGGGAAGAGGTGATTATGTTATTGTGCTCAGGGTTTGAGCTCGAGATGATGTTAGTAGTTGGAATGTAGTAATTGAAGCTAATGTATGCTAGATGTATGCCTAGGTTAACAGTAAGCGATGCGAATTAAGAATGGGTTTGGTTCTGATTCAATGAAGATTGGTTGTGAAGACGATGAGATGATACGGAGCGTGAGGAATCGATCAAAGCAGTGTTTTGATAGTTAGTTAGCCATGGCTGGTGCTATTGCTTTGAGATTATGGAGCTAAAATTTAATTGAATGGATGCATTGTGTTTTTGTTATAGATGGCCGAGAGCAACGAGGAGTTATGTGACCATTGTTGCAAATGAGATTACGAGTGGATGGGCAAATATCAAGTGTTTTGGTTCGATGGTTGAACTGGTGGGTCTGTGAGAAGTAGTTATGTAGGAATGTTTTGCAGGGAGTTTGTGTAGTCATGGAGCTCAGGCATGGTGAACAAGAAACTAGTAATGGTTAAGGAACCGAATGTTCAGTGGGTGCTGATTGAATCACAGAGAACAGGAGAGAGTTGCATACCAGATGGAGTTGTTGTTGTGCAATTGCGTGATGTCGTTGCTTTTGAGTTTTGAACTAAGAAGTAATCGAGTCATTGCAATTGTAGTTGGTATTGGCAGAAATTGCAGGACCTAATGGTTGGTGTTGTTCGATGGGACCGATCATGAAGTCATGTGCAAGAATACTGCTGATGGATGGTTGCAAACAGGTCTCCATGGATGTTTGGAGTGATGGCATGTCGTAGAGGTAATCGGGAGTCGCAAAATGCAGCGGAAGCTTTGGAGGAACTGGAGCTGAATTGCAGTCAAGGTTGTCACCGAATGACCGAGCTTGAGCCGCTGCTGCAGTTGTAGTCGGCTTTACCGAGGTGCACAAGCGAAATGTGGGAAGAACAAGAACAAGGAGCTGTGAGCACAATGATGGTGCAACTCGGGCCCATCATGGCCGAGCGCAATGATTGCGTAGCCGCCAAGCAATTCAGCCCACCTTCGGGATCTAACTCCGATTCTAACTCGGGCCTTTTTGACTCTCGCTCCAAGCCGCCGACTGCTATCGACTGCCGCATTTAACGGCGATCACAGGATTGACCGGTGATTGTTGACATTCCAATACTCCGAGGTAATTTTTCGGTGATTGCCACTAATTTCCGCCAAGGCACCGCCTTTCCGGCGAGTATATTTTTGGGACATATTTTCACATGGGTTTCTCACACATGGTTCATGGGTGGTGGACTTTTGGTGATGGACTTTAAAGACCTAATTTTGGAAAGTGGGAAGGCTATAAAAAGAAAAGGTTTCTATTCTTTTCGAGATATCACGTATTCTTTTGGGAGTTTGCAGAGAGCGTGAGCTAGGGTTTGCTTTCATTTAATATTTTCATCTTCTTTACTTTTATTTCCATTATTATTTGATGACGAACTCCAATATTATGAGTAACTAAAACTCTCTTTGATTAAGGCGATTTCAAGCCTGAAATATGAATCTATATTTGATATGAAAACTTGTTTCTTTTGCATTCATTAATGTTATTGATTGATTTCTACCATGCTAATATTGTCTATGGATTATTTGTTAAGGGTTTAAGTTCTCAAATTGAATCATTAATTTTAATCTATTTGCTAGTTTAGATTTTCTTCAATTCGTAATTGTCTAGAGAAGATAAACGCAAGTAGCAATATGTGGGTATTGATGATGGAACTTTGTTAAGTACTTATATGTAGAAATCAACACTAGTAGGTGATTCATGCTTTTGAGTTCATCACTAGGAGCAACCTTATCTCATTTAACTTAGAGCACTTGTTTAAGTCAAACCTAGTAAGCGACTTCTAGAAACTCTGGCAAGGGAACGTAGTCGAGCGCCCGCATCCTAGTGAGCTAGGAGATAATAACGGAATAATGAGCGTACTTAATTATTCTAGGGTTGTTAGTAACATGATAATGTGAAGAATATAGCTATCTATCAATTTGGTTTGTATTCCGTTGTCTAGAATGAACCTTTAATCAATTACATCTCATATTTGAATACATTTTACAATTTTCATGATTTCTACAACAAAATCATCTTTGCTAAGAGTATTTGCATAACAACTTGAACTTCATACCTCCCTTGGGACGATCCTACTTACATTATACTACTTGCTAGTTAAAGAGAAGTAGAGAAATTTATTTTTGCGAGATTGACACCTCGTCACCGCATCATCCATGGCTCCATGGGGAGGGTCTTGGCCACGCTAAAGATTTCTCTCGCCCGATCTGTCCCTCTTGTGTATCCTCGAGGTGATACCGGTTCATAAATCGATCCTTGTGTTGCCGAGTGTGATATGGTATTACAAGGGAATCGAGCGCCACATTGATTCTTATTTAGTATCTGACCTTGGCCGTCGGTGTCGACGGTGTTTTGACGAAATGCCGTAGGTACCATCGCGGATCGTGTCGACGATGTTTTACTTCTCTACAATCATCGTTGAATGGCCTGCGAATCGATGATAATGGCGTAACTCCGGTGGTCTCCTTGTCCCGTCGAATTGGATTCCCGAGTCTTGGGATAACGGATGTCATTCCTCTTTTCAACCTCCTTGAACACTTCCTCCAAGGGTTATTGAGCGGAGACATGATCTTGGCTCGTGGCGAGGCTTCTTCCTCTCGACCCAAACTTTCGTTTTCACCTGGGCGGGCAACGGCCTTTCTCGATCGCTTCGTGGCTTCTCCTGGCAGCCTCTTTCATGCTCGCCCTTGTATTCCCCTATCTTGCGCTCCTTCCCGGATCTCCTCCAAGGCGATATAGGTTCCCGCATCTTCCTGATCTCCCCAGTGTCTTGGCCTCGTCGTGTACATTGCCACCCCGATGGGATCCGACTTTCTTAATGCGAGTTCTCGCGGCCGAACATCGTTGCTTGTCGCACCGTGCTTCCTCATATCCGTGCAAAACTTCCTCCATCTCGCCCGTTAAGGACCGCAGCGGCCCCCGAGGGCTCGCGCTGTAAATAACTTGTCGACTCGGGGCCGAGCTATGTTAAGTATGCATGTATGTCCCGAGAAAGGTTTCACCAAAACCGCACAGCTCCCAAACGGATTTATCTGCAGGTGTAGAACCAACTCTTCGTTTTCCTTCTAGACCAATGTGGAAAATTTGCACATGACCACATCGTGATTCTTCCACCGTAGTAAGGACATGCCGTACATCTTGATGTGTTCCCCGCGCGTCTTCGTGCCATCGAACCTAGATGGGAAGATTGGCAACGTGCACTTTGGTGGAAATGGTGTTCGGTCCCACCCTCGGGTAAACTGCAAATTTTCCGGGCTTCATTGATTACTTCATAACTTATCATCCTCGTTGTTCCGGGCTTTTAACCATCCGTCGAATGCTCGATCTTTTTGTTTGGTGGACGCGTCCGCATTCCTCGTTGGTTGCTTCCTCGTCGGTCAAGAATCCTCTGATGGCCCATACCTCTCTTGGCCGATTAGGGCCCGGTACCTGCCCCGCCTTGGCTAAGGGGTGGTCGGTCCCTTGTGGAGTGTGGTGGGCAGAGGCGCCGGGAAGCAGTGATCCCCTCGACCCCGCTCTCCTATTGCTGAGTTGGTGATCTTCGATTCCCAGTGCCAAGTTTCTCCGGCACCCTCCATTAGGGTCCTCCTCGTCTGCCTTCGGCTCGCAAGATGGCGAGCATCGGGCCTGCCTCTTGACTAGAGTGTCCATTCACTTGGTGTCCCGTTGTGTTAGGGGGTGCGGGGTTGGGGGTCTCGAGTGAGAGCGATAGGAGATAATGACCGGTGCTTTGGGTGATCGATCACCGGTGGGACAACCGGTCGTGGGTTGCTGGCTACCTGGGGACGTCCCGATTGGGGTTCCCCCCCGCCAAGTGTACTTGCCTCTGCTTCCTTCCTCTCGCCTCCTCGTTCCTAAATCTCTTTGGTGCTCGTAGGTTGTCTTCTCTTCTTCGCTCCTCGTGTATCGTTTGAACTTCCTCCTCCTCCCCGCATCTCGATGCGCCTCCCGCCTTCCATGTCGCCGCCCCTACCCCATCCCGATCTTTCGGGTTAACTCCTCAACCTCCCGGTGGGAAGTCACATCTCGGCCCGCATCGACTTCCTCGCCGACCGTAGTCATGCCTTTGATCAACGCCCGAGTCTCGCCTCGGCTGTTAGGTCGACGATCTCCGTGCCGGGAACTGCAAGTCCCTCTTGCCCGCTAGATCCCGCCGTGACTCGGTTCCTCAGATCCGCTCGTCCCGGAGGTACTTGCCATCGCTTTTGCTATCGTCCTCGTTTCCTGGGCCGCCTATCCGTTCTCCTTACGGCCAACAAAGTAGAAAGACTTACTTTCGAATCGCTCAAAAAGGTTATTAAGGATGGAGTAGTCAAAGTGCAGTGCAGTGAAAGATTTTTATAGTACGTTCCCTTTACGCTAGCGTGTCGGCCTCAAAGAAGCCAAATCGTTTTTGCCGTAAAGGACAAATTTTGAAAAGCCGTTCTTGACACATCGCTTTCTGTACTCTTCCTATGCATTAATCATTATTTGTCCTAACATTCCTCAGCTTTTTTAAATCATCAATCATTCGTGCGTTGAATCGGAAGATTTCTTTCATGGCTTGATAAAGGCAACGACGACCCTCAACCACCGTCGTGCCGATGGCCGTAAGATTCCTATAGTTTTTTTATCGATGCCGGGTGAGGCTCTTAGCGTAGGATTACGTGTGAGACTTGCGGTTGCTCACTATAATCCCGCTTCGGGCCATGGTTTCAAGAACCAGACTCAACGATCCGAAATAGCCCGCTTTCCACCATTATCGTGCTTCGTTTTTACCTTGCTAAAAATGAAGGCAGATGTGAAATGGAGATAAATGCGACAATATCTTTTCCCGTAAGATAGTCCTAGGTAACCCACGCGTTGCGCTCGGTTAGAGTCTTTCGTTTAGCATCAACTATCTTCACTAGATGTCGACAGAGCCGTTGAATCTCTCTTACAACGGGTTTGAAGCCACAGATCACGGCCATCGAGATGGGGTCCCCTCCAAGCCTTCTACCAACATCGAAAGATGCTATTTAGGGAGCTTATGGGTTATCCGATAATCCTTCGAGGCGTCTTAAGCAAACAATTTATCGTGACGAGTGGTCTCGACGACTTTGCTTAAGCGGAAAACTTGTTTTGCTTGGGAAATGGAGGCTACCAGTTAAAACACAAAACGAACTTATATCAACTCGACAAGGTGTTGCTAAGAAAAACAAAGATAACAAGCAAGAACGCAAAACTAACTTTTATCAATCTCGACAAGACGCTAGTAAGAAAACAAAGATAGCAGACCAAAAGGGTTTCTCCCTTAGCATCAACCAGCACACAAGGTGTCTTAGGAGCTCGGATTTTCCCCTTTTGGTGTCCGATTTCAAGGTATCCGGGAGATGTTATACGGTCCCCTTAGTTTACGCTGCGTAATGTAGATGGAAAATCCTACCTCTACATCCAAAGATAATTAAACAAGCACGCAAAGAAGCAAAACGAACAAGGGAAGTAAGAGAACACGAGATATACGTGGGTCCCAGAGGATTACCTACGTCCACGGGGTTAAAGGATGATCTTATTACTCGATTCAAGGTTACAAGATGGGTGATTCTCTCTCAATGTTATGAGTATGCTCTCTTTCCTCCCTACTTACTTAAGTTCTTCCTCTCTACATGGTCTCTATTTATAGTTACAAGTGATGATACATTGGTACTATGATGTTAGGCCCGGCGTAGTTTTCGATGTCCCTCTCGTGATCGCCGATGTCTCACCGATGTTCTTATTTGTTCTGGCCTGACGTCAAGCCGAGTGATGTCTTCTTCTCGCTATCTCGTCACTCCGATGTCGCCCACTTGGTGGGGATGATCGATGTCGCCGCTTTGATCCTTGGCCGAGTCTTCCTTGACCGAGCTCTTCTTATCTTCTTACTAACTCGGCCGCATTTATTGCTCAAAGACCCGATGCCCATCGCATCACAACTTTTCCCTTTTCGCCGACTTCGAGCTGTCTCCTCCTCTTTTCTTGCGCCTAGAGGTGATCCGGTACTCTAGATGCATACTTTCTTCAGTACGTCATGGCTTAGGATCATTCCACCTGTCCCTGTGGATTATTTACACCTACAAACTTCAAAGATTAAATGGTCATTAGAAAGAGAAACAAACTGCTAAGATGGTCAGCAAAACATAAACAATTCAAGTGCTTCAAGAAACTTGGCTGCTTTAAATCAAACTTCAGTGGCATGCATAAGACGTCTTTAAGCTTTACTAATCAGTCAATAATATTGTTTAAAAAAAAAATTGTGCCGAAAGAAGCATTAATATCAATTAATAAAGATGATTATCGCACTGGCCTTAATTTGGACGTAATACACTGTAACCTAAAGCACTTTGATCGAACAGAAAGCAAAAATGAGAAGTAAACAATAGCATAATCATGGGCAAAAGATGAATCAAACCGACGATGTTCGGTCTTTGATTATATCATCAATTTGGAGATAAAAATCACGTTTTACCCCCTTCTTATTACATTAACTCAAACATTGTTCAACATTTATCTCTCCGTTTTCAAAATGATAGGATCTGGTCTCATGTCTAAATGAAATCAACTTAGTATGAAATTGAGGGAGTAATAAATAACACTAACAGCCCGCTCGGGTTGGGAGAATTAGAATCCTAGAATTCAATTATATCCAATTCTTGAATTGGATTCCAAGGAATTTGATTCCAATCCAAAAAATTTATGTTCGGTTGAGGTAATTCAATTACCTTTGTTTTTATCCTGGATCCAATTCCATTGCATCATTGGACCAATGCAATGGAAATCTATCATTTTGGAGGAATTGGATTCATAGGAATTAAAATTCCCAATTACATAGAGTCATTTGCCCCGCTCGCCTTCAAGGAATGGACGATTCCTTAGAATCGATTCCAAGAAATACGGTTCCTTGAAACGAGCGGGCTGAAGTGGATCAGCAAAGTTTATTTGCTTAAAAAGAAAATAAAAATAAAGCACAAGTTTATTTGCTGGAAAAAAAAAAAAAAAAACTTGTCTCGGTAATTAAGTGCTTAACACAAATTAAACGTGGATAAAATCACCTTTACATTTTCTTCACTTCAGGCAGGGTGGTGTTAAATCTTACGTATTGAAACTTCTGTGTGTATAATTTGTAGAGGAAGAGATTGATAGATGGAACGTTTTTTTTTTTCTTTCTATTTTTGCTTTTGAACTCAATATGCCAATTGCCAATAAATGAGGTGCGAACTAATAGATCAAACGCCCACATAGCACTTTTTGATTATTTTGACCATCAAATGCCCACCTCTTCAAGCCGAGTCAAATGAAACTGACTCGTCAATTCCAGTTTCCAAATTGAGAACGAACCCACATTTATCTGTAGGGGACAGACATGGGTACAAGGGAACCACTGGTCCAAAAGAGGGTCGTGTGACCCTAAACTCTCCATATATGGTCTAAAAAGGGGTCATGTGAACTTCTTTCACCACAAACAACGAAAAAGGAACAACACGTTAATTAGGACACTGACTAGTGACTACTGTATGGATATTTAAATCTCTGGATTCCTTCTCTAGTCTCTGGATTCCTTCTCTAGTCTCTGGGTTTTAGTAGATGATGACACTTAGGCTAAGTCCTATGGGCTAGATTGGATTGCTAGATTGGATTGCTAGATTGGCCAAAAAGTATTGCAAATCATGAAAAAAGTGTGGGAAAAAAGTTAACACTCTTTCTGGCTACTTCTCTCTCATAGCATTTGCTCGCAGCCGAACCTATCGCCGAGATTGAAACGCCGAATAGTGCAAGGCTCAAAAAGTGCTCAAAACGCCGAATGGTTCTGCCATTCATAAAAATCACAAAAATCTAACTACCGAGATTTAAGCGCCGAATGGTTCTGCCGTCAAAAAGTAACCAAAACGTCGAATGGTTCTGGCGCTTCGTAAAAACGCCGAATGGTTCTTGGCCACACAGATGACGTGGATGGCCAATCTAGCACCTAGATATCTAGCTCAAAATTTTTAAGGTCTGAATAGCGCCTTTAAAACGAAAGAACTATGGACCTATGGTAAATAGACTAACAGGCTACATCTATGTCTTCAGTTACTACTGTATCAGGTGGCCTTTTCATTTATGAGCTACTAGTGTCCAGTCTGTCTAGCCTTTACTGCAAAACAGAGTGAAGGACACGAGCACAACATAATACTTGCCACATGAATCCTCGTCATCAAGAGAAGAGAATATGTAGTGGGAAGTATAGTAGTGATACACTCACCGCGGGCTGGTCCTGGTGTGTCCCGACAAGGGAAAAAAAGGGATTCCTCTTATGGCTCAAATGTTTGCGTGGGATGAGTTAAGTGTGGGTCCCACCTCCTCTCGTCTCACATTTCCCTCGTTGGGATGGCCCGTGGGAGATAAATCATTTCCGGGGAAGTATTAGACACGTCGCTTAATCAGAGTTGAAAGTACATGCTTAAAAAATGATTTGGGAAAAATGTGCACATAAATGATAAGGTGTCAATAAACGAATAGCGTAGATTGATATACCTTGCAATGCACAAAACATCACATCTCAAACGAATAGCATAGTGTGGGTCCCACCTCCTCTGCCTCACATTTCCTCGTTGGGATGGCCGTGGGAGATAAATCATTTCCGGGGAAGTATTAGACACGTCGCTTAATCAGAGTTGAAAGTACATGCTTAAATGATGATTTGGGAAAAATGTGCACATAAATGATAAGCAGGTCAATAAACGAATAGCATAGATTGATATACCTTGCAATGCACAAAACATCACATCTCAACGACCGAGTTTGCGTTAGCTAGCAGAGGGGATATCCGACAGTCGGATTACAACAGATAAAAAGATCATCAAATTGCTCTATACAATACAATTGAATTATTTATTTCTACCAACAAAATACATTGTTTTTAAACTTAACGACAAGGAAATACGAAGAGAATAAAATAATAAAATCTGATATCCGGATAATACGTATGCATGCTTTCGATCATAAATTGATATAGCCGAAATTGTGGTTCACAGTAAGTTGTCCTACTCTTACATGGAACAATTCAATAATTCAAAAAGATTAATCATCGACATTTTTGATTATTAATCTAAATGAATAACTTAGATCGTGCACTACATAGTCTACATTATTGATCAAAGATATGATTCCAAACCCATTATATTATTAATTTCAAAATTTCATTGCCTACCAAAAAGAAAATTAGAAAATATTTCTCATTTTCAGCATCCTTTGCAAATACTTGTAAAGGTTAGGGAATTTTGATAAACTGCCCCATTTCCAATTACCGGTTTAGTAAACTGCCCCCGTTTTTTTCAACTTTTCAAAAGTGCCCTTTCGTTTCTTTTTCCGTCCAAAGTCAAATTTTTTGGTCAAACAGGTCAACACGTGGTCAAAATAATAAGAAAAATTACTTATTTATCCCTTGGTCTTTATGACCTGTCGATCGAGAGAGACTCATTTCTCATTTCTCTTAGGGTTTCAGTTTAGGTTAGCAGTTGCGATTCCAGATCGATATCGTTATGTAATCTAAAGTGATTGAGAGATTTAACTTCGTGTTCTGCTTGATTTGACGATGAACGAAAACGAGAAGATGATGGAAAACGAGAAGAAGAAGAAGGTTGTAGACATGTGAGATTTATCAAACCCTAGTTTATTTTGATGATGCTTTCTTAGTTGTGTAATTTGGGAAGAAATGTAGAGAGGAATTCAAGCTTATGAAGAACCAGAAGAGATGGGTTATGGATGAATTGAAGATTTGGCTTAAGAAATTGAAGTTAGGTCATGAAATTAGTTTGCAGTGGATGTGTAATCGATGGAGAAGATGATCTGAAGTTTTGAGATGAAAGACTGGGTATGTGTAATTGTAGGGTTTGTGAAATGTTCTGTTGAATTCAGTGGTGGATTTCAGAAAATAAAGAGAAAAGTTAGAAGATGTTGGTCGCCTGACTCTTGAAATTGAGAAGAAGATGATTATAACCAGGGTTAGTTGTCACCAAGGATGGCTTCAGTGAAGAAAGAGCAAGGAAGGGATGGTGGTATTTGAGATTATGTTGAAGATGAGTCAGAAATCAAGAAATTAGGGTTGGAGGTGGATTGTGATGAAAACAGGGAAGAAATTATGGGCTTATTGATGTTGATTGAATGGTGAAATTGCAGGAATGAATGTGCTTGAAGGGTTTAGAAGAGATTGATTGCAGGCTGTGATAATTATTTCAAGATTGGTATTCGAATTAGATGTGGATTTCATAGGTTACTGAAATGAAGTAGATGTATGAATGAGTTGGTGCTGGTAATGCTGCAATACAAGGAGGAAGGACAAGCTACTGTCGCACGGTCTGAAATGGTGTTGAATGAATATCCTAGATGTATGTTAGGACAGGGCTGAACTGACAAGAGCAGTTGCAGTTAGAGCATGTTGTTGCAGCTAGTTAGTGTTGCAGCTGAGTTGAAGCTACAACTGTAATAAGGTAGAAGGGTTGTGTGTGTTGAATGTTTGAAGCAGTAGTGATCTGGTGCACTGGAATTGAGTCTGGATGGTGATGCTTGAAGTGGTTTTACAGAGTAGAAGTTGCAACTGAACTGCAGTGGTTTTATGGTGAGAAATGTCTTGAGGAAATGGTGGATGTTGTAACTGGAGTTGTGTTATTGCTGCTTGAGTCAAGGTTGCAAATTGATGTTGCAGGCAATGTTGTTGAGGGTTATGGCAGAACTAAGGAGTGTTATGAGCTGTTGATTGTGATGCAGCTAAATTTCTGGTGGTCTAGATAACAGCTGCGCGATGTCTTGCGGTTGTGTTATGTAGTCAGCTGTGTTTGGAGTTGAGACGAAAAGAGGGTTACAGAAGAGTGCTAGCATGGTTGAAGTTGTGGTTGTGCATCGCCATCATGGTGCAGTATTGATTTGGCCTTGGCAACTGTTCTGGCCTAGATCACTCAGCCGAGTAAGAATTTCCAGCCCCTGTTACTGTTGTGTGTGTGAGATGCACGAGCGAGGGGTGTATATGTCATTTGTAGGGTGCCAGCTGGGACTTAAGTCTTAACCCACCCTAACCAGCCGTTACCCGTTTTTTGAAGAAAAAAACGGGGCACTTTTGAAAAGTTCTAAAAAACGGGGGCACTTTATTTTGCTATATTCAAAACGGGGGCATTTTATCAAATTCCCTAAAGGTTATTGCTTAAGTTTTTAAGTCTGGCATTTTTAGGGGCCACTCAAAAGGAATTAGGGGCCAACAATTTATGCCCAGCCAAGGGCACTAGTTAAGGATACCCTATAGGACATTGAAGTTACCTATATGCCCTTTCAGTAAAAAGAAAATAAAAACCAAACCAAAATCATTCCAACCCATTTCAACTCTTCTTTTTCTGCTCTTCCCCTTCACTCTCGATTGTGGAGGAATTTTTTTCCCCCTCGGTCTTCAATTCAATTCATCGTCATCGTGAATCGGCAAATCAAAACATCGTCGATTCTTTTCTTCAACGATGTCTACAAATGATAAATCCCAAAGAGCTCAAACGAAAAACGTTCCTCGCGGTGTCGATCCACATATTGGAATTGCAGCAAGAAATAAATAAATTGTTGCTGAAAATGACGAAGAACGCGAAGAAGCAGATGTAATTGGTGGTGGCGAATCTGATAGTCAAACACTCCGGCAACTTCAAATGACCCCAATAAGGTAAGATTTTATCATTTTTTGGGTTTATTTCGCTTTAATTCGACGAATCGAGAAAAAATATTTCTAAGGTTTTCGGTTATTTACCCAGATTCGGGAGATATTCATGCTAACTGACTTCCGAATGTAGTCGTGTTCTTCATTTCTCAAGAACATCGACAGTATTCAGGAGATATATTTATAGGTTAACTTCCGAATATTGTTGGTCATATCTTCCTGTGAATAAAATGGTTATAATCGGTAGCTTAATGAATTTTTTTACTTCCAAATATTTTGATATAGAGACACGGTAATCGGAAGTACACTTACTACCAAATATATGTATTTTGAAAAATTCTCAAAATTGTGATTTAGGCAAAATCCCATTTTGGGGCCATTATATATTAGGAAAAGAATATAATATTCTATACTTTCGATTGTAAAATGTTGAAACTGAAATAGTTTTGGGGCCATATTTCATTCGGTAGAAAATATTATTAATGACTTCCGATTATATAGGCTGAAAAACTTAGAGTTTCCTGAACTCCAATTGATGAATATTCGGTAGCAAATGTATTTGCGTATCTACCGAATGTGATGTATTCGGAAACAAAATGTTGCCTTTTACTTCCGATTGTATACGTTCGGATTTTATTTGTGTACTTTTGCTTCCGATTGTATGGTTTGTAAATTTTGTTCCTTATTTTATTGTTTAGGCAAAGTCGAGCTAAGCAAGCCCCCAAAACAGGCGACTTAGGGCCTCGTCGAGAAGGGAGCAAGAAATTGTCAGCTAGTGCTAGGAGAGAAAGGAGTGCCAGGGAAAATTCAAGTGCACAACAAGGTGTAAAACCAATTGCTCCACAAGGCAGTCAACAAGGTGTGTAACCAAATGCTCAACAAGCCACTCAATAAGGTGTAGAACCAACTGCTCCACAAGGCATTAAACAAGGTGGTGTAGAAAAAAGTGCTCCACAAGTTACATCACAATATGAAATTGAACCAATAGATCCAAAGTGCCAACAAAGACAAGAAGAAGGATAACCAAGTGGTGCCTAAGAAGAAGGACAACCAAGTGGTACCAAAAAAGCCAAGAAAGCCAACAAAGGAGGAGAAGGTGGAAAGAAGGAAATTACTAAGAAAGCATCACATCTTGTACCTGATATCTTGAAGGTGTGGAATATTCCACCAGGCAAAATCCTTGGGATACCGACGGATGGAGGAAAATTGTTATTTGGATAAAAGACTCCTGGACCAAAGACATATACGAAACCGAGGTAATAATATTCGTATCCTTTTTATTAACGTATTGTCTATGTATTCTATCGTAATAGTTATATTAAAGGTTTTTGTATTTGCTCTAAACATTTGTCGTGTGTTTAATAATATCATCAAGATGCGGTTCGTCTACTCAAACCCACCGTCGCACCAACAAAAATGCTTGATTGTCCTTTATCCGGTGAATGTGAAAGGTTCAAGACAATTATAGCCAACTCGGGGTTAGCTGCTACCGAGAATTCAATGTTAGAACATGATCGTATGTCTATATCGGCGTTCGTGGAGATAATGTATCTTATAACCGACACCTTCCATATGTCGTTTGGGGAGATGACGATTGCCCCGGATGATGTTGTGCAGATTCTTAACCTCTCTGACCAAGGCACAGCTGTGAAGTTGAACTACACAAAGCAGTTAACTTGGGCACAACTTTATGCTCTAACTCAAAAGTGCTTAGGTTGGGATGAAGAGACATCAAGAGAAGAGTTCATGAAGTATGCAAGTTACAGAACAGACAAATCAACACTATCGTTTTGATGAATATGTTCCGAGGCACCTTGGATAAAGAACAAAAAGGAACGTTAACTGATGAGCAAGTGAAGCACGCGACCACCGCATATCTCCTTTGTGTATTGGGATGTGTCATTTTCCCCAATACTACTGGCAACCGGATCGACGCCAACCTTCTACAACTTTTGGGTCCTCTCTATGAAGTCGGTGACTACTCTTGGGGCACGACATGCCTAGCATTCTTGATGGAAGAGTTGAGAAAGGCGTCGAGGCGAGGAACTAGCCAAGTTGGCGGGAACATGGCTCTATTGCAGGTTTTTTTACCTATATAAATCCATTTATAATTATTCGGTAGACAATACATATGATGCATATTCTGAACTCCAAATGATGCATATTCGGTAGGAATTAAATATGTTTATCTTCCGAATGTAGTCTATTCGGAGAGCAATACTTCCTTTTTCTTTCGATTGTTAAGAATCGGAACTTAGTGTTGAGAACTTACTACCAATTGTATAGGCTAAAAAATTGGAGTTTATTGAACTCAAATGATGCATATTCGGTAGGAATTACATATGTTTAACTTCCGAATGTAGTTTATTCCGAAACACAATACTTCCTTTTTCTTCTGATAATTAAGAATCAGAACTTAGTGTTGAGCAGTTACTACCGATTATATAGGCTCACAAATTATAGTTTACTGAACTCCAATGATATATATTCGGTAGGAAATATACATATTTATCTTCCGAATGTGTTGTATTCAGAAATCACAAACTTCCGAATATATATATTCAGTTTCAATTTATGTACTGTTACTTCTGATTGTTTAGAATCCATTTCCTAATACTTGGTTTCTTATCTATATAGGCATGGATTTATGACCACTTCCCTATCCTGAAGTTGGCCGGCGAGAACCCGGAGTGGCGCAAAGGTACTCCTGGAGGAACAAAGTATATCTTCGAAGACAACCATTCTAGGTCAAAAGAGCAGCAGTTGATTCGCATGAGGGATATTTTGGACCAAATGATGGCCTCAGATGTATGCTTTGATCCTTACAAGGAAGACCGAGCTAGTGGGCATATAAATGATCGGTTGGACTTGTCCCTTTATTTTTGACCGTTGTGGCATCCCACAGGATATGTGATGTACAACCCCTCAAGGGTGATGCGAAAACACGGGTATGTACAACATCAACCAATGGATCACTTCGGGAATTTCTATAAATTGGAGTTGGAAAACTGCTCTTCTAGTGGTGACAATCTCACGATAGTTCACTCAGGCCCACCTATCGTTCTTGATAACTGAGATAAGATGACAAGTTTCATTATCGACTTTGGTAGACCTGTCACCCGAGGTGATGAAAATTCTCCAAGCTATATGAGTTGGTATAGGAAGGTATCCCATCCTCTTGTTATCTATGAAGTTAAATCAAAGACTACTTCGGCGGGGTCCAGTTATAATTGTATCATCAAAGATAAACCAAGTGGTTATGATAGACTGGTGCGTATTCTTATATTCTTTTATGCTAACATTATGGCTATAAATCTTAGGTAATAACCGTTTGATGTTATGGCATTATGTATAAAAACAGGTGAATAGGTTCAAGCGTGTTTCCAACATGATAATTGCATGCATGAGGAGCGGAGATCCCGTGCCAGTTGAGAGGATAAAAGACGTTAGAGACCTAGTTGATAATATGGATGATGAAGATTATGCAACTCAGTTTGGGGAGAAAGGCATGAAGAAGCATCCGCCCAAGATGGCAGTATCAAAGACGGGTAAAAGAACTCGAGCTTCATCGAGCGCTGACGGTGCTCCAACTGAAGGTGCTCAAACTCGTGGTCGTTCAAGACTTGGAGGTAGTCACGGTCGTAAAGTCAAAAAGACAAAATAAATAACAAACTTTTGTTTCATAATATTTATAGTTTGTGTTGGATTATGTCGTTTTTAAGGTTTGGATCGAATTTTAAGTTCTTAAATCACGTTATGGTTTGTGAATGGTTAGTTTTATGGAGTATGAATGGTGTATGAATTTAACAATGATTTGCAAGTTGCTCAAACATAACATCATGAAGCTGTTGAATTTTGATGCACAATCGGAAGATAATTTAATATACATATCTTCCGAATGTAAGAAATTATAAAGATTTGTCAGTCCCTGGTAACAATCGGAGTTCATGTTAACGTAAATATCTAACGATTATTACAAGGTTCAAAATTTGAAAAACTTCAGTTTTTTCAAAAATCTGATTTTTGGGCCACTTTGTATTCGGAAGCCATAAAATGGAAATGACTACCGAATATAGTAGTTAAGCATTTCGAAATTCCCAGGCTTATGGTGGTTCCAAAATTCCAAAACCTAAGGATTTTGGCAGGTTTGGATTTTTGAGCCACTCTATAATTGGAGGTCATTGTAACTAATGTATCTACCGATCATTACAAGGTTCAAAATTTGAAAAACTTCAGTTTTTTCAAAAATCTGATTTTTTTGGCGCCCACAATGTATTCGGAAGTAATAAAATTGAAATGACTACGAATATAGTAGTTAATCATTTCGAAATTCCAAGGCTTATGGTCGTTCCAAAATGCCAAAACCTAAGGATTTTGGCAGGTTTGGATTTTTGAGCCACTCTATATTCGGAAGTTTGGTTAACTAATTTGTCTTCCGCTTATTACAAGTTCAAAATTTGAAAATTTTCAGTTTTTTCTAAAATCTGATTTTTAAGTCTGTATTCGGAAGTCATAAAATTGAAATGACTACCGAATATAGTAGTTAAGCATTTCGAAATTCCAAGGATTATGGTCGTTCCAAAATGGCAAAACCTAAGGATTTTGGCAGGTTTGGATTTTTGAGCCACTTTATATTCGAATATTTGGTTAACTAATTTGTCTTCTGATTATTATAAGTTCAAAATTTGAAAATTTTCAGTTTGGTCAAAAATCTGATTTTTGAGCCACTCTATATTCGGAAGCCATAAAATTGAAATGACTACCGAATATAGTAGTTAAGCATTTTGAAATTCCAAGGCTTATGATCGTTCCAAAATGCCAAAACCTAAGGATTTTGGCAGGTTTGGATTTTTGAGACACTCTATAATCGGAGGTTTGGTTAACTAATTTGTCTTCCGATTATTACAAGTATCATAATCGGTATTTAACGGTTAAAACTAAGCTTTCGAATATAAAATATTTAATGTGCTGATGAGTCACATGCTGCGTACACTCGTGTTACACCTCGCCTCAACGGTTAGTTTTTTTAAAAAAATGAACCATTGGAACTCTAATCTATATAAGGAGGGTATCCTCTTCCCCTATATGCAACAAAAATACATTTTAACTCTCTCCAACATCAAAGAAATCATCTTCAACATAATGGCCCAACCATTCATTAATCCTATGGAGTTCACGATGGAAGAAGATTTATCTTTATGTAGGCGCTATGTTCAATTCTATCTGAGGCGAGGAGATGAACGTAGGAAAGGAGGTGTAATGAGTATGAGTTATTTGGGGAAAATTCACGAAAAATTCTGCGTCGACACCAGTAACCTAAATAATCGTCACTCCGCTGATCTTTTCTGCCGAGTTGGTTCAATAAACGGACATGTCGAAGAATTCTTCCATTTAACTTATCTTGTGAATCAATATCGACTGAGGGGTGAAACCAATGATGAGGTTATAGCACGATCTCTCGGGGAATGGCGGACATGGAAAAGATCAAACTTCCGTTACGAAGCTCATTTCACAATCCTTAAGGCGATGGACAGATTTAATCCGTTTAGGGCTCGTCCAAGACGTCCATGGCGCTAATCACAAGTCATTGGAATGGAATTGTCGAAGTATAATCGTTATGATGTTCAAAATTTCACCATCAATCGGAAGTTATTTCGTTATGTAATTGTTGATGGTGGTTTTTAGCTCAGGGCTAAAATTGTAAAATCCGGCATTTAATATGCCGTCACGCTGCAAAAGAAACAGAGCCATGTAAAAGTGATGAGTGTTCAACCTCTTCACTGACACATTCATTGAGCAACTCAATATTTTCTTATGAAATTTACCCAAAATGGTGCATGTAGCAACAATCCCAGATATTTTGTAAATTTTGGCACCTTGCCTATATTCACTTAATATAAGTTTCTTTGAATGCTTTTTGTGCTATGTTCCCCGGCTGAACCCTTAATGTTGATATGGCATGAAAATTTGTGTTCACTCGCAGCAGAGTAGCACGAATTTCCAAGTATCAAGGATAAGGTCTTTGCATAAGGTATTCAATCAGAAAGCATGTTGCTCTCTGGCAATGAACTTAAAAGAACTCTGCGTCAACACATAGAATTCAATCAATTACCCTGACTAATTTGCAAAAGTTAGGGTTTTGCGCCTTGCGCAGTATATCAGACCTTGCTTGTCGAAATTAAGCCTAGCCAAACTAGCTAGGTGATTAATCTGCCATGGATTAGTAGGAGCAAAATCTTGCCCAGAATCAGAAAACAAGGAGCCGCAGGATATGAGCAGCAGCAAAGGGAGGCGTGGCCATGCCTTAAGCCAGCCGACGCCATTTGCCATCGGCCACGCCCCATCCTAAACCGTCCTTATTTCCCTCGACCAATCAGGTCGCCTTAAACTCGCCACACACACATAAGTTGTGGCTGGGCCCATACTTGCCGGCCCCATTTCCTATCGACCAATCAGGTCACTCTAAAGCCGCCACACTTACACCAGAAGTGTGGCCACGCCCATGCTTGGCCGGCCCTCTTTTCTAACCAATCATGTTGCTCTAAACTTGCCACAGGGTTAAAAAGGGGAAACTGCGGCAGATGGTCACGAAGCCAATTGGCTTTCCAAAAACCGCACTAACATGCCAAACGTGCCATGTTGCGCCAATGAGATGAGCGACATGCTAACATGCCACTTTGTTGCAGCATGCCAAAACATGCCATAAATAGCGCCCTGCGTGCTAACCTACCTCCTGTTCGTGGCCAACGCCATGATAAGCTTAAATTAGGGTTTTCTAGTCAGAAGCACGACTCTACATTAACCAAAGTCCTAATTTCCAGTCGTGGCACAAATTATGCCACTTCGACCCCACAACATGCCACAAGCCGTTGGGACCGAGGAAGCCCTAGGAATGGCGCCATATCATAGCCACCCACAACAATCCTTACTCATGTGGCCGTTTCCACACCATGGCCTTGCTATAGTTCCTTTGTCATAGCTATGGCACCGTTTGCACAAAAAGTGTCGCCATGTCGCGTCCGCATGTCACACACACTAATTAGGGTTTCGACATGCCAAACCCTAATTTAGGCAAAGTTGTTACCCCAACCAAGCCAAGTAACGTTCCCCAGAGCATTGGGATTGATTTGGAAACAAGGTCAATGTTGCCACACCACATTTAGGGTCTAACACCAATGTGCCAAAATCTAGCGGCCATGGCTACGTCAGGCGCTACTTGGGACAAAGTGGTGATGCTATCTTGGAAAATTCCTTGATGAATCTACGATAGAAACCTGCATGACCAAGAAAAGAACGTATCTCCCTCACTGTAGTGGGAGGGGTTAGAGCAACCGGTTTGCACACGAGTTGGGACAAGTTCATTCTTATCATTCTCCACCACCATCACACCCGATTTCTTTGGTACTACTTGTACGGGCTTACCCACTTGCTATCGGATATGGGGTAGATAACACCCACGTCCAAAAGCTTGAGTATCTCCTTTTTCACAACTTCCATCATGGGAGGATTCAAACGACGTTGCGCTTCCCTTGTAGGCTTTGTATCATCCTCCACACGGATCTTGTGCATACAAACGGCAGGGCTTATACCCTTGATATCGGCGATTGTCCATCCTATGGCCGTCTTGTACTTCCTTAGCACCCTTAGAAGTTTTTGCTCCTGTAATTCATTAAGCTCGTTAGAAACAATCACGGGTAAATCTTCATTGTCACCCAAGTACAAGTACTTTAAGTGATTTGGAAGAGGTTTCAATTCTAAACTTGGAGATTTAACAATAGATGGCACAAGTTTTTCATTATTGCAAGGTAAAGAAGCATATGAAATATTCTTAATTGCTGATTTTTCCGGTAATGAGTCAAGAAAACCAATGGTTTCTTTAATCTCATCACTATACTCCAAACCGTTATCAATGGGTGTAGTGAGCACGGTTTCCAAAGTATCAACACCATTCAACTCAAACATTTGTTGCGCCAATGTGTCCATCACATCAATGGAGAAACAAGAGTGGACATCACTAGGATATCTCATCGTCTTGAAAATGTTGAAACGTATTATTTCTCCATCAAACTCCATAGTTAGCGTTCCCTTGTCCACATCAATAATGGTTTTCGCCGTTTTCATGAAGGGACGCCCAAGTAGCAACGGAAGAGACGAGTCCGGTGAACCTTCATCCATCTCTAACATGCAAAAGTCCGTTGGAAATACAAGTTGATTAACCTGCACAAGAACATCCTCAATAATACCCATTGGGTAGACATTAGAACGATCGGCTAATTGCAACACAATTCCAGGACTTTTTAAGAGGACCAAGATCAAGTGAATTATACATAGACGCAGGCATGACATTAACGGATGCACCTAAGTCCAACATAGCTTTATTAAATGTGGTGTTACCAATTTTGTGGGAATGTCAAAGCTTCAGTGGTCCTTGAACTTAAGTGGGAGTTTATGTTGTAAGATTGCCGAAGCATTCTCCCCACACTAAGCACTTCATTACCTTTGAGCCTTTGCTTATTGGTACACAAGTCCTTCAACACCTTTGCATACTTTGGAACTTGCTTGATAGCATCTATGAGTGGTATGTTCACATGGATCTTTTTGAGAATGTCTAAAATCTCCTTTTCTAGTTCCGCCTTCTTGGAATTTGCAAATTTGCGAGGGAAAGGTAGAGGAGGAACATAAGTAGAAACCGGAGTTTTAGAGTTAGAAATAGGTACCTCGAAGTTTGGGGAGAATCCTCGGTTTTCTCCTCCAAAACAGTTCCTTTGGTGTTTCCACCGCGCCCGAATCAACATCTTCGGGTTGCACAAGTTGTGTACCACTTCTCAACGTAATTGCATTGACACCCTCTTTTGGGTTAATAGGTTGAGAAGGGAGTTTCCCACCATTTTGTGCCTTCAGTTGATTCAATTCCATAGCCATAGAACCAACTTGAGTTTGCAAATCCTTAACCATACTCTCCGTTCTTTGCATAAAAGATTTCAGCAACTCTTCCATCTTGGACCCCATATTTTGAGGTTGTTGTTGTTGTTGAAATTGTTGTCTCGGCTGGAATTGTTGTTGTTGAGGTTGAAATCCACTCGGGTTGTTGAAACTAGGTTGTTGAATCGCTCCTTGCTTATTGGCATAGCTAAAATTGGGGTGATCTCTCCATCCCGGATTGTAAGTGTTGGAGTAGGGATCATACCGTCTTTGTTGATTTGGAAAGATCACATTAGCTTGCTCGTCTTCATAAACTTGAGTGGAACTCGGTATCACCGCGGCTGCAACTTGTTGAAGCATTGCGTTCATGTTACCCATTTGTTGACGAAGTTCCTCAACCTCGCTCACCTCATTCACCCTTCTTAGAATCACATCCGACCCACGACTCAAGAATTGTTGTGAGTTCGCTGCCATGTTTTCAATCAACTCTCTAGCTTGTGCCACCGTCTTGTTCACTAATGCACCACCACCCGCAGCGTCGAGGAGATTCCTATCACTTGATTAGAGTCCTTCATAGAAGTATTGGATGATCATAGCGTCACTGAATTGGTGGTGAGGACAGCTTGCCACCAATCTCTTGTATCGTTCCCAACATTCATATAAAGATTCTCCCACATTTTGCTTCATCCCACAAATCTCCTTGCGAATTTGAGTAGCCTTTGATGCAGGAAAATATCTCTCTAAAAAGAGTTTTTTCAGCCCATTCCATGTTGTGACACTTGGGGAGGTAAATAGTACAACCAATCCTTAGCACTATCCATCAAAGAGAAAGCAGAAAACTTTCAACATTGCACCATCCGCCGCAACATCCATTTGGAAGCATGGCCGTGACAATGGTATGGAAGTCCATAAGATGCTTGTTTGGGTCTTCATTCACCATGCCATGGAACTTTGGTAATTCTCTAAGCAACCCCGGTTTTATCTCAAAAGTAGAGTTCGTTTGAATACACCCCTGTTGTGTATCAAGCCTATGAGAAGCTAACTCCTTGAGTGAACGATTTGCATCACCCATTGCTTCTTCTTCTTGTTGTTGGAAAATCTCTTCTCCTACTTCCAACTCGTGCTCGTCCGTTGTGTTTCGCCTTGGTTGGAGTATTGTGCCTTTTCGAGTAGCTATCCCGCACCTTGGATAATTCCAATCTTTAGTAGCCAGGGATTAGGTACCTGAAAACAATTCTCGCACACAAGTGAGAAACAAGACAAGAAACAAAAAACTTAATAACTAGTCGTATGCCTCCCCGGCAGCGGCGCCAAAATTTGATCGCTGTCGTATGCGTCAAAAATAATTTCACTTTCCTAAAGTATATGATAAGAAAGAGTTCGTATCCACAGAGAGGCGATTGTAGTTATTACGTATTCAATTTCTTAAAGTAACCAATTATGGGGATTTCTGAATTTTATGTAAGCAATAAAAGCAAATTAAAAGAAAAGTAAATTGTAGAAAGTAATCAATAGAGAGAGATATTGGTCAAGGAATTCATCTTCAATCTTAGACATGTGCTTGCATATACGATTAGAATTACGATTTAATCTCTTGTGTTATCAAAAGCCTAGAGAATCAAGAGAGCAAGATAATCTATTAATTTCCTAAGTTCATCAACATACATATTAGAGCTGCGTATGTGAATTCTACCTAAAGAATAACCTAACGCCTTGCGCTAATCAAGTTCAATTCTAGGAGCATTAAGTTTCAGAAATAGGCTAATCAATGCAATTGTCATGCGTTGCACATAACAATTCGGACAATGGTCAAACTCTACATATGATTACGAGAGTGTATCACTACAAACCGTAAACATATCATGCTACTTGTATTCAGGGTTATCGCTCGATGAAAAACCCTAAAATAGCTATGGACTAAGATGCAAGTTCAATTAATTGGCCACTTAACTAATCAAACATCATAATCCTATCACAATACTTCAATCATGTGATCATAAAAACAAAGAGAGAATTGAACGATAATCAAGAGAGAAAACTAATACATAAAGCAAACACAAGTTTTAGAAATAGGACTACATCCTTAACCAATAATATAGAATTTAGCTACTCATAGCTATGGAGTTCATCACCAAAAATATAAGTTGAATAAAGAAGAAGATGAACAAAAGCAAACCCTAGTTGCGTAAACAAAAGCGGCTCTCCAAAGTTCCAAGAATAAGATGTCTTTCCAAAAGTTGTAGAATTATTCTTTTATAGCTTTTCCTTTCTTCCAAAATTAGGTCAAGTCTTCAAAGTCCATTAGATGAAAATCCACCAAGCCCATAAGAGAGAGAAACCCGTGTAGAAAATATGTCCAAAAAGTCGTCGCCGGAAAACTGGTATTATGGCCGGAAATCGGACGGAGAAGTGGCCAGAAAACGGTTCCGGTGACCGGCAAAGTCCGCCCGGTCACCGGTCAACGAGTCAACTCGGTCGAATCATTGAGTCAAGGTGAACCAGTGAGTCAGAACCGGGTCACGTACGAGTCAGAGACTTAAGTCAGAAATGAGTTAGATCTCTCTGGCTGATTGGGATGAGTTGCCAGGCATGAACCAATTGCACTGGGCTGAGTTATCTTTGCACAATGATTGTGCTTCGTAGCTCCATCCAGCCATGTTGGCTATTCATCTTATACTCTGACCTGCAATCTAAGCTCAAGTTCCTCCATACATCAGACTGCTTTAAACCACCAGCAACTGCATCTTCTTGAGCCTCTCCTATAATCCTGGCTGAGACACCAACTACACCAGTTTCTGTAATCAACAGCATCGGGAGAAGCAACATACAGCGACTTAAAATCCAAGTGCAACACTGTAATCATTGTTAAATCCACCATTCTCATTCTCTCTATGTATAGCACAGCACAACACCATCATTCCCTTGAATATTCAGCCACCTCCTGCATCTTAGCTTAAGATCCCTACTGACTCATCTGAGCTGCAACCTCAGGCTGTTGCAGAGGCCAACAACTCAACGCCTGCAAGCTCAGCTTTGCTCTCAACACCAACATCATTCTATCTCAAGCACTCAACACCATTTCAGTTCATGCAATCTCATTCATTGCAACCTTTCCCACAACTCCAGCTTGGACTGCACCTGCAATTGCCCCTACAAACCAACAACAACTTCATTCCCATCCATCTCAGGTCACAGCCAACACCAGTTCATAACCACCCAGCCATTGCACCTGCAGTTCCAGCTACAACATCATCACTTGCATTTTCCTTGTCCTGCCTCTGTAGCTTCAATTCAATACTGCACTCTATTTCTGCAGCTCAGCCTTTTACATATGCTCTACAGCTTCAACTCCAGCTGCTACTTGAATACCAGCTCAGGCCACCATTTCCAAAGCAGCACATCCACTTGCAGCCTCAAAGACACCACCTGAGACAACATCATCAACTCCATTTCCCACCAGCACCACACAACCAATATCACCACAGTGTACAGCTTTAAATCCAAGCTGCAATCTCTGTCACCACCAGTTCTCACATGCCAGCAACCACCAACCTTAGGCCACTAGTCCATTCCCACAGCTCAAGCCATCTTACTCAAACAACCTCCAATTTGACCTTCACGGAACCATTGTATCCACTTCCAACTCAAAGCACAAAGACCAAAGCATCTTTAACTCGCATCTTTTAGAACACCACCATAACTGAGTCTTAAACCACTCAAAAACAACAAGAATGCCTCCATCTGAATCATACACCACAAACCCATCAGTTCAATGCTTCTTCTTCTTTGAAATCCATCATATTCCTCATTTGTTAATGGTATCAGCAATTCTCCTCGGATTCAACTCACAATTAAGATTAAACTCAGATTCAAAATAAACCCACCTCTTCAATTCGCTTCAATTCCACCTGAAGTTCAATAAATGTACATCTGCAATCAATAGCACCAGCAGCAGTCATAGATCACCTCGAATGATTTCCATGGACAACCCACTCTGCTCATTCGATCTGATCCTCTCAGCGGCAACAGCTTCTTCTCGATCCTGGCGCAATCATCTGCAATCGCTTCCATGTTTCCTTAGTCTTCAAATCCTGAGAACAAATCCCATCAATCCATGGCAAACACAGCCAAACCCTAACTTCACCGGATCCCCTTTTAATTCTTCAACAGCCGAAAACAAAAGAAAGAAATCCTCTCATTTCTCAATTTCATCTCCTCATCTCTGTGTTCAATATTCCTCTCTCAATCTCCATAAAATCACAACCATTTTCTCTCTGGTGAATTCTTTCTCAGACAACAGCCGCATACTCAAACAATGATTGAGTTTTTTTCTCGATTCTGGGATTAGTAATGACTGAACTATACAAAACACCCAGAAATAGGATAAGGGCTGCTAATGTGATATTTGGCCTGTCGGTTTCGGAGAACTGACTGCCCATTCTGTCTCTTGCCCAACTGTCGGTTGTGGGAAACTGACAGTTAATTTCTCACCTCCTTCTTGCGCAACCTAGTCTGCTCTGAATATAACTCGCACGTGAATTGACCTTTTCGCCACTTTGCGCTCCAAATGAATGATTTCTTCTTCTTGTGCTTGTAGTGACTCCATTGCACCTAAAAACTCAAAAACACGCGTAAAGTACATAATTCACAAGAAAAATAGCAAAGAAAGCGTAACTACTAGATAGTAAATTAGGTGTTTTAGACACCTATCAGATTCCCCCACACTTAGACTTTGCTAGTCCTCGAGCAACTCAAACAAAACAATTCTAAAGAATACATACAACTCCGTGTCATCGAGGCTACGGTCACTTTTAGCATAAATAACAAGCCTTTAAACCCCTAGGTGTCCCTAGTGGACGAGTTATAGTCTCGTGAGGGTTTACTAGAGATATACCCACAAAACCTATTTTTCCAACTTACTAGTTCTCCGTAATGATAGCATCCAACGCGCTAAGAAGACATAAAGATTCTGCACACTAGTCATAAGAAGTTAGACACATAAATGAACACAATCTCATTCTTAAAAGTTGAGAGAGAAATAACCATCCCTTCTCGACAAAAATTCGGGTTCGGAGTGATCAAAAGTCTCGACTCTGCCTCACAAGAAAGGGTTTTATGAAATTGCTCTCAATAATAAATGACTTTTTATGGGTCACACATGTGTCCAGGTTGGAATGAAGAGAGAATCCTGCGACACGTTGAATGGTAGGAAGGTAAAAACCCTCCGAAGTATTTTGAAAACCGACATCTTTTATTCATTTTGAAAACCCATTTTTCTGACGATCTCTTCGAAAGGAAATCAACCACTTAACGAAGGTGGGAATATGCTTACTTACCTCGTTATCTGTTCGGCGTGCAGCTAGCACCACTCTCAAAGCATCCATAGAAACGTCTTCGGTCTTCAATTGGTGTCTTCATCTTCGTCTTCGGTCTTCAACTCTTGATGATAACTCTTGAACTTCGTAGAATCTTGACAATATAACTCTTTTCCTCAAATTCCTTGTCGCTTGAAACTTCATTATAGATATTCCTTCTTTCCCTTGGCTTTATTGAAAGAATACAAAACTAAAAACAAACTATACAAATCCAAAATTTAATTTAATTTAATTTTTTTTTTTCTTTTTTTTTTTTTTTTTTTTTTTTTTTAATTTTTTTTTTTTTTTTTTTTAATAAGAAATAAAACAAATACAAAAATAAAAATAAAACAAAATAATAAAAACTATTAACAAACCTAAACATTTTTCTCTTGTCTCTTTTTTTTATTTTTTTTTTTTTTTTTTTTTTTTTTTTTTTATTTTTTTTTTTTTTTTTTTTTTTTTTTTTTTTTTTTTTGAGACAAGAGAAAACAAAATACACATAAGATAAAATAAAAACGTAAGTACAAAGGCCATGGTGTAAGTACTTTACCACTTGATTCTTCACAACTTGTATGTCTTGATATCATAAACTTCTCGAACTCTCATCCTTGATAATTTCGCTCTTATACAATAGTCTTCAACTTATAAAAATTCTGCTCCTTGTCTTGTTGCTTTACTCAAATCGAAATCTGCCCATTTCTGTATCGTTGCTTGTAAACCTCGAACGTCCTCAACTTTCCTTCAAATTTGTGATGCTCCTCTTGTTGATGATGATGGTGTTTCTATGGACCTGTTGGTGTAGACAGAGATAAGGTGGATGGTGCTAACTGCGAACAAGAGTACAAGTGGTATGTAAGTTAGCAATTCGATGTCACCAACATGGTTGATAAAAATAGCACTCAAGAGATCAAAATAGTGCTTCTATGGTGGGAGGTTGGACAACTCACCATTCTGCCCGGAATTTACGTACGGTGAAACACACTCTAAAAGCACAAATTTAGACAGGTACAAAGAATTGAAGGTTGGTGCCTCACATTATGTAACATGGGTAGTCTCCACTATAGGGGATCACTGTTCTAATACCGAATTTAGTCTGCACCTTATTTGCCTTTGGCATGGTTAAATCCAACTTTAACTCTCATACAATTAAGAAACCCGATCATGTTCTCTGTCATCTCTAAGTTCAGTCACTATTATGAGATTCTCGATGTAATCTTAGCGACATGTATACTATGTGACTCTAAACTAACTACAAGTTGGAGTTTTCTTATTCACTAATTATACAAAAGTTGAAAAATTTTGAAAAATTTACAAAGAAAACCACTCCCCCACACTTAAACTTTACATTGTCCTCAATGTAAATTGAATCTTCCAAAGAAAGTCAAGGTGGGAAATCCTAACGGAAAAGTGACAAAAAATCAGAAAAAGTAAAAACATGACAAGAAAAGAAAATAAAAGATAAGAGATACAAAACCGATGGGTTGCCTCCCATTTAGCGCTTGGTTTAAAGTCGTCAGCCCGATTATCTCCTTGCTTTCTATGACTCCTCTAGAGGGAGTACTTCCACAAGATTAACTCCTTCCACGACATCCGAAGAGAAGTTCTCTTAATATGGTTTCAACCGGTGCCCATTCACTTTAAGTTCATTTCCTGTAGCTAAACTACGAATTTCAACTGCACCATGAGAAAACACATTAGTCACAATAAAAGGTCCAATCCAACGTGACCTTAATTTACTCGGAAATAATTGCAAACGAGAATTAAACAAAAGCACTTTCTGCCCAATGCAAAATTGTTTCTTTGTAATCATATTATCATGAAAAGCTTTCGTCTTTTCCTTGTAAATCCGTGAGCTTTCAAATGCATCATTGCGAATCTCCTCTAACTCTTGAAGTTGTAACTTCCTTTGCCTTCCAGCACCATCCAACTCCATGTTACATTGCTTAATAGCCCAAAACGCCTTATGCTCAATTTCCACGGGTAAGTGACAAGGTTTACCATAAACAAGCCTAAAAGGAGACATCCCAATAGGTGTTTTATATGCGGTTCTATACGCCCACAAAGCATCATTAAGTCGCGAACTCCAATCCTTCCTTGTTGGATTCACCGTCTTTTCAAGAATACATTTCACCTCTCGGTTGGAAACTTCGGCTTGTCCATTTGTTTGCGGATGGTAGGGTGTTGCAATCTTATGTGACACATTGTACTTCCTTAACAAGCTTTGCAAGAACCTGTTTTTGAAGTGTGAACCTCCATCGCTAATTATAGCCCTTGGAATTCCAAACCTTGCAAATATATTAGCTTGCACAAAATCTGAAACAACTTTAGAATCATTAGTTGGGGTGGCCTTAGCTTCCACCCATTTCGAGACATAATCCACAGCAAGCAAGATATAATAATTCCCACTAGAATTGACAAAAGGGCCCATAAAATCAATTCCCCATACATCAAAACCTCCACAAATTGAATAATAGTTTGCGGCATTTGATTTCGAGCACCTAGATTGCCTGTTCTTTGGCACCTATCACATATGATACAAAATGCATGTGCATCCTTAAACAAAGTTGGCCAAAAGAAACCACATTCTAGTACCTTGAGAGCGGTTCTCTTACTCCCAAAGTGTCCTCCACAAGCATATGAGTGGCAAAAAGACAATATAGAATTAAATTCAATTTCGGGAACACACCTACGTATTACTTGGTCACTACAATGCTTCCATAAGTATGGATTATCCCATATGTATTGGTTTCCTAACTTCTTAAGTTTGTCCCTCTCAGCACGAGACAAGTTCTTTGGGATTTGTTTAGACACTAAGTAATTAACAATATCAGCGTACCATGGTTCTCCAAAGGCAATTGAGAATAGTTGCTCATCCGGGAAACTTTCACGCAACGGGATAGTCTCCTTGTCCACAGCAAGACGGCTCAAGTGATCCGCAACGGTGTTCTTAATTCCTTTCTTTTCTTTGATTTCAATATCAAACTCTTGCAAGAGTAAAATCCATCGTATGAGCCTCGGTTTCGCCTCTTTCTTTGTAAGCAAGTATCTAAGTACTGCATGATCATAAAAGACAACAACTTTTGTACCAATTAGATAAGAGCGAAACTTTTCTAAAGCAAAAACAATGGCTAATAACTCTTTTTCAGTGGTTGTGTAGTTTTGTTGGGCCTCATTTAACGTTCTAGAAGCATAATAAATGGCATGAGGTATCTTCCCTACACGCTGCCCAAGCACCGCACCAACCGCATAGTCACTTGCATCACACATGAGCTCAAAAGGCTTGTTCCAATCCGGTGGTTTAATGATAGGGGCTGAAATCAAAAGTTCTTTCAAATGATTGAATGCCGCCATACATTTCTCATCAAAGTTAAAAACCACATCTTTTTGCAATAGGTTACAAAGTGGTGATGCTATCTTGGAAAATTCCTTGATGAATCTACGATAGAAACCTGCATGACCAAGAAAAGAACGTATCTCCCTCACTGTAGTGGGAGGGGTTAGAGCAACCGGTTTGCACACGAGTTGGGACAAGTTCATTCTTATCATTCTCCACCACCGTCACACCTGATTTCTTTGGTACTACTTGTACCGGGCTTACCCACTTGCTATCGGATATGGGGTAGATAACACCCACGTCCAAAAGCTTGAGTATCTCCTTTTTCACAACTTCCATCATGGGAGGATTCAAACGACGTTGCGCTTCCCTTGTAGGCTTTGTATCATCCTCCACACGGATCTTGTGCATACAAACGGCAGGGCTTATACCCTTGATATCGGCGATTGTCCATCCTATGGCCGTCTTGTACTTCCTTAGCACCCTTAGAAGTTTTTGCTCCTGTAATTCATTAAGCTCGTTAGAAACAATCACGGGTAAATCTTCATTGTCACCCAAGTACAAGTACTTTAAGTGATTTGGAAGAGGTTTCAATTCTAAACTTGGAGATTTAACAATAGATGGCACAAGTTTTTCATTATTGCAAGGTAAAGAAGCATATGAAATATTCTTAATTGCTGATTTTTCCGGTAATGAGTCAAGAAAACCAATGGTTTCTTTAATCTCATCACTATACTCCAAACCGTTATCAATGGGTGTAGTGAGCACGGTTTCCAAAGTATCAACACCATTCAACTCAAACATTTGTTGCGCCAATGTGTCCATCACATCAATGGAGAAACAAGAGTGGACATCACTAGGATATCTCATCGTCTCGAAAATGTTGAAACGTATTATTTCTCCATCAAACTCCATAGTTAGCGTTCCCTTGTCCACATCAATAATGGTTTTCGCCGTTTTCATGAAGGGACGCCCAAGTAGCAATGGAAGAGACGAGTCCGGTGAACCTTCATCCATCTCTAACACGCAAAAGTCCGTTGGAAATACAAGTTGATTAACTTTGCACAAGAACATCCTCAATAATACCCATTGGGTAGACATTAGAACGATCGGCTAATTGCAACACAATTCCAGACTTTTTAAAAGGACCAAGATCAAGTGAATTATACATAGACGCAGGCATGACATTAACGGATGCACCTAAGTCCAACATAGCTTTATTAAATGTGGTGTTACCAATTTTGACGGGAATGTCAAAGCTTCCAGGGTCCTTGAACTTAAGTGGGAGTTTATGTTGTAAGATTGCCGAAGCATTCTCCCCCACACTAAGCACTTCATTACCTTTGAGCCTTTGCTTATTGGTACACAAGTCCTTCAACACCTTTGCATACTTTGGAACTTGCTTGATAGCATCTATGAGTGGTATGTTCACATGGATCTTTTTGAGAATGTCTAAAATCTCCTTTTCTAGTTCCGCCTTCTTGGAATTTGCAAATTTGCGAGGGAAAGGTAGAGGAGGAACATAAGTAGAAACCGGAGTTTTAGAGTTAGAAATAGGTACCTCAGAAGTTTGGGGAGAATCCTCGGTTTTCTCCTCCAAAACAGGTTCCTTTGGTGTTTCCACCGCGCCCGAATCAACATCTTCGGGTTGCACAAGTTGTGTACCACTTCTCAACGTAATTGCATTGACACCCTCTTTTGGGTTAATAGGTTGAGAAGGGAGTTTCCCACCATTTTGTGCCTTCAGTTGATTCAATTCCATAGCCATAGAACCAACTTGAGTTTGCAAATCCTTAACCGTACTCTCCGTTCTTTGCATAAAAGATTTCAGCAACTCTTCCATACTGGACCCCATATTTTGAGGTTGTTGTTGTTGTTGAAATTGTTGTCTCGGCTGGAATTGTTGTTGTTGAGGTTGAAATCCACTCGGGTTGTTGAAACTAGGTTGTTGAATCGCTCCTTGCTTATTGGCATAGCTAAAATTGGGGTGATCTCTCCATCCCGGATTGTAAGTGTTGGAGTAGGGATCATACCGTCTTTGTTGATTTGGAAAGATCACATTAGCTTGCTCGTCTTCATAAACTTGAGTGGAACTCGGTATCACCGCGGCTGCAACTTGTTGAAGCATTGCATTCATGTTACCCATTTGTTGACGAAGTTCCTCAACCTCGCTCACCTCATTCACCCTTCTTAGAATCACATCCGACCCACGACTCAAGAATTGTTGTGAGTTCGCCGCCATGTTTTCAATCAACTCTCTAGCTTGTGCCACCGTCTTGTTCACTAATGCACCACCACCCGCAGCGTCGAGGAGATTCCTATCACTTGATTAGAGTCCTTCATAGAAGTATTGGATGATCATAGCGTCACTGAATTGGTGGTGAGGACAGCTTGCCACCAATCTCTTGTATCGTTCCCAACATTCATATAAAGATTCTCCCACATTTTGCTTCATCCCACAAATCTCCTTGAGAATTTGAGTAGCCTTTGATGCAGGAAAATATCTCTCTAAAAAGAGTTTTTTCAGCCCATTCCATGTTGTGACACTTCCGGGAGGTAAATAGTACAACCAATCCTTAGCACTATCCATCAAAGAGAAACAGAAAACTTTCAACATTGCACCATCCGCCGCAACATCCGCTGGAAGCATGGCCGTGACAATGGTGTGGAAGTCCATAAGATGCTTGTTTGGGTCTTCATTCACCATGCCATGGAACTTTGGTAATTCTCTAAGCAACCCCAGTTTTATCTCAAAAGTAGAGTTCGTTTGAATACACCCCTGTTGTGTATCAAGCCTATGAGAAGCTAACTCCTTGAGTGAACGATTTGCATCACCCATTGCTTCTTCTTCTTGTTGTTGGAAAATCTCTTCTCCTACTTCCAACTCGTGCTCGTCCGTTGTGTTTCGCCTTGGTTGGAGTATTGTGCCTTTTCGAGTAGCTATCCCGCACCTTGGATAATTCCAATCTTTAGTAGCCAGGGATTAGGTACCTGAAAACAATTCTTGCACACAAGTGAGAAACAAGACAAGAAACAAAAAACTTAATAACTAGTCGTATGCCTCTCCCAGCAATGGCGCCAAAATTTGATCATTTGTCGTATGCGTCAAAAATAATTTCACTTTCCTAAAGTATATGATAAGAAAGAGTTCGTATCCACAGAGAGGCGATTGTAGTTATTACGTATTCAATTTCTTAAAGTAACCAATTGTGGGGATTTCTGAATTTTATGTAAGCAATAAAAGCAAATTAAAAGCAAAGTAAATTGTAGAAAGTAATCAATAGAGAGAGATATTGGTCAAGGAATTCATCTTCAATCTTAGACATGTGCTTGCATATACGATTAGAATTACGATTTAATCTCTTGTGTTATCAAAAGCCTAGAGAATCAAGAGAGCAAGATAATCTATTAATTTCCTAAGTTCATCAACATACACATTAGAGCTGCGTATGTGAATTCTACCTAAAGAATAACCTAACGCCTTGCGCTAATCAAGTTCAATTCCTAGGAGCATTAAGTTTTGAAATAGGCTAATCAATGCAATTGTCATGCGTTGCACATAACAATTCGGACAATGGTCAAACTCTACATATGATTACGAGAGTGTATCACTACAAACCGTAAACATATCATGCTACTTGTATTCGGGGTTATCGCTCGATGAAAAACCTAAAATAGCTATGGACTAAGATGCAAGTTCAATTAATTGGCCACTTAACTAATCAAACATCATAATCCTATCACAATACTTCAATCATGTGATCATAAAAAACAGTAGAGAATTGAACGATAATCAAGAGAGAAAACTAATACATAAAGCAAACACAAGTTTTAGAAATAGGACTACATCCTTAACCAATAATATAGAATTTAGCTACTCATAGCTATGGAGTTCATCACCAAAAATATAAGTTGAATAAAGAAGAAGATGAACAAAAGCAAACCCTAGTTGCGTAAACAAAAGCGGCTCTCCAAAGTTCCAAGAATAAGATGTCTTTCCAAAAGTTGTAGAATTCTTCTTTTATAGCTTTTCCTTTCTTCCAAAATTAGGTCAAGTCTTCAAAGTCCATTAGATGAAAATCCACCAAGCCCATAAGAGAGAGAAACCCGTGTAGAAAATATGTCCAAAAAGTCGTCGCCGGAAAACTGGTATTATAGCCGGAAATCGGCAGGAGAAGTGGCCTGAAAACGGTTCCGGTGACCGGCAAAGTCCGCCCGGTCACCGGTCAACGAGTCAACTCGGTCGAATCATTGAGTCAAGGTGAACCAGTGAGTCAGAACCGGGTCACGTACGAGTCAGAGACTTAAGTCAGAAATGAGTTAGATCTCTCTGGCTGATTGGGATGAGTTGCCAGGCATGAACCAATTGCACTGGCCTGAGTTATGCTGCACAATGATTGTGCTTCAGAGCTCCATCCAGCCATGTTGGCTATTCATCTTATACTCTGACCTGCAATCTAAGCTCAAGTTCCTCCATACATCAGACTGCTTTAAACCACCAGCAACTGCATCTTCTTGAGCCTCTCCTATAATCCTGGCTGAGACACCAACTACACCAGTTTCTGTAATCAACAGCATCGGCAGCAGCAACATACAGCGACTTCAAATCCAAGTGCAACACTGTAATCATTGTTAAATCCACCATTCTCCTTCTCTCTATGTATAGCACAGCACAACACCATCATTCCCTTGAATATTCAGCCACCTCCTGCATCTTAGCTTCAGATCCCTACTGACTCATCTGAGCGGCAACCTCAGGCTGTTGCAGAGGCCAACAACTCAACGCCTGCAAGCTCAGCTTTGCTATCAACACCAACATCATTCTATCTCAAGCACTCAACACCATTTCAGTTCCTGCAATCTCATTCATTGCAACCTTTCCCACAACTCCAGCTTGGACTGCACCTGCAATTACCCCTACAAACCAACAACAACTTCATTCCCATCCATCTCAGGTCACAGCCAACACCAGTTCATAACCACCCAGCCATTGCACCTGCAGTTCCAGCTACAGCCTCATCACTTGCATTTTCCTTGTCCTGCCTCTGTAGCTTCAATTCAATACTGCACTCCATTTCTGCAGCTCAGCCTTTTACATATGCTCTATAGCTTCAACTCCAGCTGCTACTTGAATACCAGCTCAGGCCACCATTTCCAAAGCAGCACATCCACTTGCAGCCTCAAAGACACCACCTGAGATAACATCATCAACTCCATTTCCCACCAGCACCACACAACCAATATCACCACAGTGTACAGCTTTAACTCCAAGCTGCAATCTCTGTCACCACCAGTTCTCACATGCCAGCAACCACCAACCTTAGGCCACTAGTCCATTCCCACATCTCAAGCCATCTTACTCAAACAGCCTCCAATTTGACCTTCAACAGAACCACTGTATCCACTTCCAACTCAAAGCACAGCACCAACATCTTTAACCTGCATCTTTTAGAACACCACCATAACTGAGTCTTAAACCACTCAAAAACAACAAGAATGCCTCTATCTGAATCATACACCACAAACCCATCAGTTCAATGCTTCTTCTTCTTTGAAATCCATCACATTCCTCATTTGTTAATGGTATCAGCAATTCTCCTCGGATTCAACTCACAATTAAGATTAAACTCAGATTCAAAATAAACCCACCTCTTCAATTCGCTTCAATTCCACCTGAAGTTCAATAAATGTACATCTGCAATCAATAGCACCAGCAGCAGTCTCATAGATCACCTCGAATGATTTCCATGGACAACCCACTCTGCTCCTTCGATCTGATTCTCTCAGCGACAACAGCTTCTTCTCGATCCTGGCGCAATCATCTGCAATCGCTTCCATGTTTCCTTAGTCTTCAAATCCTGAGAACAAATCCCATCAATCCATGGCAAACACAGCCAAACCCTAACTTCACCAGATCCCCTTTTAATTCTTCAACAGCCGAAAACAAAAGAAAGAAATCCTCTCATTTCTCAATTTCATCTCCTCATCTCTGTGTTCAATATTCCTCTCTCAATCTCCATAAAATCACAACCATTTTCTCTCTGGTGAATTCTTTCTCAGACAACAGCCGCATACTCAAACAATGATTGAGTTTTTCTCTCGATTCTGGGATTAGTAATGACTGAACTATACAAAACACCCAGAAATAGGATAAGGGTGCTAATGTGATATTTGGCTGTCGGTTTCGGAGAACCGATCGCCCATTCTCATCTCTTGCCCAACCGTCTCTTGTGGGAAAGCGTGAGTTAATTTCTCACCTCCTTCTTGCGCAACCTAGTCTGCTCTGAATATAACTCGCACGTGAATTGACCTTTTCGCCACTTTGCGGTCCAAATGAATGATTTCTTCCTCTTGTGCTCGTAGTGACTCCATTGCACCTAAAAACTCAAAAACACGCGTAAAGTACATAATTCACAAGAAAAATAGCAAAGAAAGCGTAACTACTAGATAATAAATTAGGTGTTTTAGACACCTATCAGCATGCGCCAGCTATGTCAGCCACGCCACCGTGCCGCAGCGCACGTGCTAATTAAGGTTTTGATACGCCAAACCCTAGTTTAGCTAAAGTCGCCATGCCAACTAGGTTAAGTGATTCTCCTAAGGCCTTAAGTTTAACTTAGCAACCGGGCCAATGTTGCTAGAGCCATATTTGGGTCTAACACCAATATGACAAAACAGCTGCCACGGCTACACCAGTGGCATGCCGCTATGCCATGGCTACGCCAAACGCCACTATGCCAATGGCGCCACTTTGCTATACAACAAGATATGGCCATAATAAATGGACATCCTTTCTCATGAGATGCAATCTCAGCCATCCAAATTCGCTACCGAACTGACAGACTTGTGTCAAGTTTTAGGCGACCAGCCGCTTAAATCTCGTGGCCATGGCTACGCCAGGCGCCACTTATACCACCGTGCCACTAGCATGCACGAGCTATACCAGTCATGCCGAAGTGCCACTGGCATACACCAAAACGTCACTGTGCCATTACCAGGCGCCAACAGAAGGTAGCCATAATCAACGGCTACCCTTCCTCATGAGATGCAATATCAGCCATCCAAGTTCGCCACCGAACTGACGGACTTGTGGCAAGTTTTAGGCGACCATCCAAGACGTGCCTAATGGCATCACATGCTATTTTCCTGCAGCAAGACTCTTGACTTTGACTTGCCGCACATAGCAACCTGCTACACGTTTTCCATGAAAACACTCGAGACATCAAACATGTCACAAACTGGGGGATACTCATCAGGCTATTGGTTTGGCGGTTTATAGCGTGCGGCGTGCAATACGCCCGTTATAGGAAAGTGTCATGAAGCGGGACAATTAGTGGCGGCAAGAAGTAACTGGTGTAAACGGATCCACTTCCTTCATCATGGAAGCATGGGTTTCTAACGGTTATACGTTACTCCACTCTTCCATCACCCAATCGTTCCCACTTCCTACGAGACTAGGGTACGTTTAAATATGACTTGTATAAATAGGCTTCACCTATTTCCACCAAACAACAAGTTTTTGGTCGGCAACAACATGGTATCCATAAATCACCAAGAACTGATAGCTTTTCACTCTGCAAGCCAGTTCCACTTTCTGATACAAGTCATAAAACAAGCCACATCTTCAGAATTAACCATTCTGGTCTCAACACTCTCAGTGCATTGTTTAGGGTTTAGATTTTTTTCTCACCCACACACCCAAAATTACCAAAGTCAGCAGAAACAGTTTTCACCCACAAACAATTGGCAACCACAGTGGGAGGTTAATATCTCTGTTGCAAATTCAACTCTCAATTCCATCATCCTGACAGTGAATGCAATGCTTTGAAGCGCATCGTCCAAGAAAAGATGGATTCAGGAGAGTTACGTCTGGGGACTAGAGATTCTCCGCCTTACCGCAGATCGACATAAAGATGTTCCACAGACAATAAAGAATGGCTAGGGACTTCTCGCGGCAAGGAGGGCGTCACATAAAGACTCGGATTTACTCCCTGAAGATTCAGTTTTGGTGAAAGACCCTAAAGTGAGTAAGTTTTGTCAGACAATGTTTACACGATCTATTGTTTGGGTTTTCACATTTACAATGAAAGCCGATAACCCAATCATCCCAAGATTTCATATCTTTCCTTTTCTCATGCAGCATTCACGGTTTCACAATTTTCCCGAATGATTTTGCTACTTACATTCGCAATTCAGATTTTGACATATCGATTGATCAAAGGGCCATTATTCCAAAAAATCCAAAAACTGTTATAATAAACAATCATCTATCAATCCAAAAACCAGAAAACCAAACCATAAACTAGGAGTTTCTTTTGCCTTTCAAAAAAAAAAAAACCTAACAAAAGAAAGTTCAGAAAATAAAAACATTCAAGGAAAATTGCCTAACAACGGCTCGTTCTTCTTGGAGAAATGTCCTTCATGTTTTGAAGAGCCGCCTGTTTCAGCTTCAACTCCTGGGACAACTTCTCAACTTCTGCCACCTGTTGATTAATCAAATCCGCAAAAGGACCATCAACTGCTTCAGCCTGCAGCCTTTGGATCTCGGAAAACCCCTCACAGAACCAGGAGGTGTTAAACTCAAAGTTTACAGACATATCCCGGTGGAACTTCCAGCTTGAGATTACATCTCCGAAACAGTGTGACCGATCACGTTGCACATATCATGAATTTAAGATAATGTTTCTTCCACCCGCTTAACCAACACAAACCATTTGGTGATCTTTTTGGTTGTTGCGATATGACCATACCTTTCCCATATTCTCGGTATACAACTCCGCATACTTAGATGGTACATCAAGCCTCCGATCAAGACACGATCTTCATGAGGAGTCAAAAATGGAGGGTTGAAAGTGGCGCCTGCAACTGATTCCGCGACCAGCAGGGATTCCTTGGAAACAATCGCACCTGCAGCCATGGGAGCATTTTCCGTCATCTGAAACATAGCAGCATCTTCACGACGATCAATCTCCATCTCCGGGGTGCTAGCAGGTACGACTTCCATAATTGGAGACAAAACCACATCTTCATCACGACGAACCTCCATCTCAGGGTTATCTTCGATGGCCTATTCTTGTGATAACACCGATTGAGTATTTATTCCGAATAAATAAATGGCCTAAAAAAAAGTGTGGAAAACTCACCGACTCATTTGTGGGCCCTATGGAAGAAGACTCGATGTTATATTCAGAAGTGCTCCTCTCGCCACCGGATCTCGAGCTTTCTTCCTCTTCGGATTCTTCTTCAAGAGATTCAGTCTCGTCGGCTCCTTTCTCAAGAGGCGCCGTATTTTGGCCGTGGGCAAGTCTGGCAAAGACATTCGAGTTGCCGAGACCCTGAGTCAAAAAAGGAAAAAGAGTCAGCAGCGAAATGGAGAATCTATGGGATTCGACCAAGCTAGAAAGAAGATCATACGTACTTACATATTGAAAGAACTGAAAGTCACAAGAGCCATCGAATCCGATTGGAAGCCACCTGCACGATTTTTCGACCTTTGCTCCCTTTCTTGGGGACTGTCTGCATCCGAGCTAGAGGATTTTTTGCTTGCCCGAAGGAAGCTGTTTCAACAATTTATGCTTTTCTAGAACCGCAGAGGAAGGTTTTCCACGTGGATTTGTCACAATATCCTGCATGAACTGATGAATGGCGAGAAACTCATCTTGCCCGGAGACATTATATTTGGGAGTCGTCACATGTTTTCATTCTGAGAGCAAGAAGGGAAGGCTTTTATCCGGTGCAAAGACACTGTAATCAAGAATGGCGGGTAGAAATTCATCCGGAGCTGTCAGTGGGTGACGGAATGGGACTCCCTGATTGAAGCCCATATGTCGAGCAGCCCTGTCAATGTTGTAAGAGACTACTCCAAAAGATCCTCTGAAAAAAGATGGCACATACCCAGGTATGCAGCTTCGCAAGAACACAGTTTCTCCAATGCTCATATTCCCGTCAGCAGAATGTAATATCACGTTCGGTACGGAAGCAAAAGTGTCTGGTTGAACTATGAAGGCATGGACCAGAGCCCAAGGACGAAAGTTAACTACATGCGCGTTGTCAAGAAAATCAATGAGCTTTGAGCCAGGTCTTGGACGCCTCTCCAACCAACGGAGTATCCTAGAACCGCCATATGTATCATGAAATAAGGTTTTCGGGTTAGGAGCGTAATTTTTGAAATGCTCCCATAACCATGCTTGGTGAAAGGAGACATGGATATACGAGTCTACTTTCATATACCCATTAGAGACGTACATATATGCTACTAAGTGATCCAGATGGGTGTACAAAGAGCCAAGAAACAAACTGCCGATGGGAGGAGCAACGCCTTTCGCTAGTTTGATAGCAAATTTGATGAGATTCTGCCTTATCTCCTTCTTGCCAGAGCTATCATCAAAAATGTCTCTGGATATCCACAGAACTAAAAATGCAGCAACATGGAGTGTATCATCCAGCACTTGATCCGACTCCGGCTCATCAGGGAACCACTCAGACACCCACCAGTTATAGAAGCACTTTTCCTCATAATTCTTTCGAACATATCCTGTTGCTTTCGTAACCAAAGTGGAATGTATTTCTTCTTCTTCCTCGGACAAGACAACGTCAAGTTTCCCAATTATTGGAAGACTCAACAGAACGTCTATGCTTTCCAAGGAAATGGTCATCTCACCCCATCTACATATAGCCGTGTGAGTTTCCGGACACCATCTGGAGATGAAAGTAATTAAGCCTGTAGCGTCTTTCCTGATTTGAAGTGTTGCAAAAGCCATGACAGCATTCACGATTTGCGCCCCAGTCAGATTAGCTCTTACATGGTCTCGGCTCATCATGAACTTCATCCATTTTTCATGAGAGCGCAATGGACTATGACAGATTTTGAAGTTTATGGGAGAAGCCGGATACTCTTTCTTCTGAAGGCAAAATCTCATTATACGCCCTGGATAGACTGATTGGACTTCTCCATCATTCTCTGAATCAGTCAGAAGAGTTGCCACGAATTTGGGATGGGTCCTTGTAACCGTAGCAGACTTCGTAAAAAACTCATCATCTGTGTTCAGCTTGGAGTTGTTAGCACTTCTCGATGCGGCGGCAGAACTGCTTTCAGGTGACATCTTAACAAAATTCCTTATGCTTTTAAAGTAACTACAATGAAGCAAAACAGAAAAGTTACTACTTTGGAGAAAACCGTGCATGAAGGTTTTGTCAGAATCAAGTACGATGATCAAAAATCCACGACAAGTTTTCTATGGGAAACTTTGTTTGGCCACAAGTCGTAGCACGCATAGCCAAAAGGAGCACTCATATCCAAAGGAGTGGGTACCGATACTCGCTTCAACAAGCCATGTTTTGCCGCGGGAAAACGCACCCCTAGCCAAAACCGTGTCTCGCAGCAGGAAGTATACTCTCGGCCAAGGGAAGAGTGTGTCCCACTGCGGAAATTGTGTGCACGGACCCAAAAGGAAAATGGAAACCCTAAAGCTAGGTTTTCATGGGAAAAGAATTAATGGCAGCCACCAGTCCGTGCACGCTTACTTTGCATAATAATTGTCTTCCTTACTATCAATGTGATGGCTAATATTACTACAATACTGATAGCAGAGAAGAATCATTCGTATGGAAGTATTTATACGAGTTTATGGAAGATATGCCTATGGATAGGGTTTACACCAACATGAGAATGAACAAAAAAAAAAAGAGGGGAAAAAACGTTGGAACACATACCTGGAGTGCGCTCGCCTTCTCTTCTGCTTTGCTGCTAACGTGGAGACGTGGAAACAAAGCCAATATTACAAAAAATAAAAGATGGGCGATGCCTTTTATATACATATTACTTTTGGAGTTTGAGTATAAGAAGGTTTCCTTTTTAGGCCATGTACAGAAGAAGGCAGCTGGGCCCGCGGAGTCAATGCCCCACGGCCAAAGCCAGCAACACCATCTCTGCACGGCCAAGGTTGCAGCACCGCTCCACGGACCAAGCAAGCCAGCGCCAACGCTCCAAGGTTCTATCTTTACCACTCCCAGCCGACGCCTTCTCCGCCCACTCCGTAGCCAAAGCAGCGCCATCCACCATTCCAAGCTAGCCGTTCCATCCACCATTCCAAGCTAGCCATGCCATCCACCATTCCAAAGCAGCGCCATCCACCATTCCAAGCTAGCAGCGCCATTCCGAGGTCAGCAGCGCCATCTCCGCATAGCCAAGAGTGAAGCACCATCTCTGCCAGGGTTGCAACGCCTTCCACTGTTCCACGAACCAAAGCCACTGGCGCCCTCTTTGCCCTTTTGTGTTTGGGCCAGCCAACAATGTTATCATTACCGTTCCATGACTAAGGTAGCAACGTCATCATCAGAGGTTCATGGAAGAAGTTGCAACGCCAAGACTGGCACTACAGGGCCAAGCCAGAAGTA
Organism: Papaver armeniacum; assembly: GCA_023531295.1. Taxonomy (NCBI): domain Eukaryota; kingdom Viridiplantae; phylum Streptophyta; class Magnoliopsida; order Ranunculales; family Papaveraceae; genus Papaver; species Papaver armeniacum. The sequence goes on from JAJJWW010004222.1 coordinate 45,928, forward strand.
TGTCAAGCCGCCAGTGCAAAGATTATGGATTCCTCATGCCTCCTGCCAAAGCTCAGCCGAATTTTCTTAGCCATCTCTTCATGTCTTGCCCTTTCGATTTTAATCTTGTCTGTCACCATCTCATGCTTACCCCGCAACAATGCCACTGTTACGTGCTAAGTAGGGGACTAATGTTGATGGTGGTTTTTATATCAGGGATAAAATTATAAAATCCGGCATTTAATATGTTGTCACGCTGCAAAAGAGACAGAGCCATGTAAAAGTGATGAGTGTTCAACCTCTTCACTGGCACATTCATTGAGCAACTCAATATTTTCTTACGAAATTTACCCAGAATGCATGTAGCAACAATCCTAGATATTCTGTAAATTTTGGCACCTTGCCTATATTCACTTAATATAAGTTTATTTGAATGCTTTCTGTGCTATGTTCCCCGGCTGAACCCTTAATGTTGATATGGCATGACAATTTGTGTTCACTCGCAGCAGAGTAGCACGAATTTCCAAGTATCAAGGATAAGGTCTTTGCATAAGGTATTCAATCAGAAAGCATGCTGCTCTCTGGCAATGAACTTAAAAGAACTCTGCGTCAACACATAGAATTCAATCAATTACGTACCCTGACTAATTTGCAAAATTTAGGGTTTTGCGCCTTGCGCAGTATATCCGACCTTGCTTGTCGAAATTAAGCCTAGGCAAACTAGGTGATTAATCTGCCATGGATTAGTAAGTGCAAAATCTTTCCCAGAATCAGAAAACAAGGAGCCGCAGAATAGGAGCAGCAGCAAAGGGAGGCGTGGACATGCCTTAATCCAGCCGGCACCATTTGCCATCGTCCACTCCCCATCCTAAACCGACCCTATTTCCCTCGACCAATCAGGTCGCCTTAAACTCGCCACACACACATAAGTTGTGGCTGGGCCCATACTTGCCGGCCCCATTTCCCATCAACCAATCAGGTCGCTCTAAAGCCGCCACACTCACACCATAAGTGTAGCCACGCCCAAGCTTGGCCGACCCTCTTTTCTGACCAATCAGGTTGCTCTAAACTTGCCACAGTGTTAAAAAGGGGAAACTGCGCCAGATGGTCACGAAGCCAATTGGCTTTACAAAAACCGAGCCAATATGCCAAACGTGCCATGTTGCGCCAATGAGATGAGCGGCATGCTAACATGCCACTTTGTGGCAGCATGCCAAAACATGCCATAAATACCGCCCTGCGTGCTAACCTACCTCATGTTCGTGGCCAACGCCATGATAAGCTTAAATTAGGGTTTTCTAGTCAGAAGCACGACTCTACATTAACCAAAGCCCTAATTTCCGTTCGTGGCACAAATTATGGCACTTCGACCCCACAACATGCCACAAGCCTTGTGGGACCCAGGAAGCCCTAGGAATGGCGTCATATCATAGCCACCCACGGCAATCCTTACTCTTGTGGCCGTTTCCACACCATGGCCTTGCTATAGTTCCTTTGGCACAACTATGGCACTTTTTGCAAAAAAAGTGTCGCCATGCCGCGTCCGTATGCCACACACACTAATTAGGGTTTCGGCATGCCAAACCCTAATTTAGGCAAAGTTGCTACGCCAACCAAGCCAAGTAACGTTCCCCAGAGCATTGGGATTGATGTGGCAACAAGGCCAATGTTGCCACGCCACATTTCGGGTCTAACACCAACGTGCCAAAATCTAGCGGCCATGGCTACGCCAGGCGCTACTTGCATCATCGTGCCACTGGCATGCGCCGCCTATGGGGGCCACGCCACCGTGTCTTGCAGACGCACGTGCTAATTAAGGTTTCAATACGCCAAACCCTAATTTGGCTAAAGTCGTCATGCCAACTAGGTTAAGTGATTTTCCTAAGGCCTTAAGTTTAACTTAGCAACAGGGCCAATGTTGCCAGAGCCATATTTGGGTCAAACACCAATATGCCAAAACAGCTGCCACGATTACACCACTGGCATGCCGCTATGCCATGGCTACGCTAGACGTCACTATGCCAATGGCGCCACTTTGCAATACAACAAGATATGGCCATAATCAATGGCCATCCTTTCTCATGAGATGAAATCTCAGCCATCCAAATTCGCCACTGAACTGACAGACTTGTGGCAAGTTTTTGGCGACCAGCCGCTTAAATCTCGTGGCCATGGCTACGCCAGGCGCCACTTATACCACTGTGCCATTGGAATGCATGAGCTATACCATTCATGCCGCAGTACCACTGGCATACACCAAAAATGCCACTGTGCCATTACCAGGTGCCAACAGAGGGTAGCCATAATCAACGACTACCCTTCCTCATGAGATGCAATCTCAACCATCCAAGTTTGCCATCGAACTAAAGGACTTGTGGCAAGTTTTAGGCGACCAGCCAAGATGTGCCTAATAGCATCACATGTTATTTTCCTGCGGCAAGACTCTTGACTTTGACTTGCCGCACATAGCAACCTGCTACACGTTTTCCACGAAAACACTCGAGACATCAAACATGTCACAAACTGGGGGATACTAATCAGGGTATTGGTCTGGTGGTTTACAGCGTGCGGCGTGCAATACGCCCGTTATAATAAAGTGTCATGAAGCGGGACAATTAGTGGCGGCAAGAAGTAACGGGTGTAAACGGATCCACTTCCTTCATCATGGAAGCATGGGTTTCTGACGGTTATACGTTACTCCACTCTTCCATCACCCAATCATTCCCACTTCCTACGAGACCATGGTAAGTTTAAATATGACTTGTATAAATAGGCTTCACTTATTTCCACCAAACGACAAGTTTTTGGTCGGCAACAACATAGTATCCAGAAATCACCAAGAACTGATAGCTTTTCACTCTGCAAGCCAGTTCCACTTTCTGATACAAGTCATAAAACAAGCCACATCTTCAGAATTAACCATTCTGGTCTCAACACTCTCTTCGCTTCCCTCCCTAAGACCAATCCTTCTCCTTCACTTTGTGACCGAAGCAAGCCTGGAACGACCATTTCTTAGTTTAGGCTAGGATTGTACAGATTGATCTCTCGAATCAAAAGTACTCCCGTGTAGTGCATTGTTTAGGGTTTAGATTTGCTTCTCATCCACATACCCAAAATTACCAAAGTCAGCAGAAATAAATTTCACCCACAAACACTAACCTACCGATTTTGTCAAAATTTTCAAATTTTTATCACAGTATGTTTAGAATCGGAAATTAATATGTTAAGTGATCTACCGATTATACTCTAACGGATATTTATTTCAAAAAGAAAATAGTCGTGCCTCGAAATACACACAATCATTAGAAAGAAAATAAAATTGTCTACCGATTATTGTTATTGAAGAAAACTAAAGTCTCTGAATTCAAAATGCATATAATTGGAGATTTAGGAAAATCACAAACTTCCGATATAATATTCGAGAGACGACAGTATAACACTTTCAACCGATTATAGTTCATTATTGGTAGCACAGTGTACGTTGTATATGTACACTCGTGTTACACCTCACCTCAACAACCATATTTTCAAAAAAAAAAAAAAAAAAATCGTTGCGACTCTCATCTATATAAGGAGGTTAACTTCTTCTCATTGATGCACCAAACTACACATCTAGTCTTGTGTATGCTACAAGAAGATCTTCAATCGTCTACTATTTCTAATTCATTCTATATCTCATATTACAATCATGGAAACCTTTGGCGCAACTGAAGATTTGGCCATTGTCAAAACATGGTACCATGAAACAAGACGTGAAGATGTCATAGCCGGAAGGTTAACACCCGAAACCTTTTGGGGGAGAGTGTACAACCAATTTGTGTGAGAATATGGAAATCCAAAGAAAAGATCCCTCCAACAAGTTCATGATCGTTTTTGACTTATCTTAAAAGGGGTAAATGATTACATAACAATACAAAAGAGGATCTTTAACACTAGCCACTTAAGTTTGTCGATCCAATAATTTGTAAGTATTTGCATACTTATTTAATTTACAAAAGACCGGGTGGCTATATCTTCTTACTAAACTATACAAACTTAGGATTATTTTGTATTTTTTGGTTTATAGGAAACACTCGCAAAAAGGCACTACTTAGAGGAACAAGGAGAAGAATTCATATATGATGGAAGTTATGAATTCTTGAAGGCCGTGGCCACAGTATAGAGTTTGGCACAATTTGGATACATTCGGAAGTTATTATCTTATATTATCTACTGATTCTGTGAACATTTCCCTAAATTAGTGTCTGAAATTTGCTATAATCGGAAGTTAGTATGTTATGTAATCTACCGATTCTGAGAATATTTTCAAAGTTTGTTTGTCAAAGTAAGGTTATAATCGGAAGTTAGTATATTATTTAATCTACTGATTATGAGAGTGTTCCAATTTCTTCAGGTTCTGAGTTCAAAATGCATATAATCGGAGATTTAGGAAAATAACAAACTTCCGATTATTATATTCGAGAGACAACAGTCTAAAACTTTCAACCGATTATATCATATATCTTCACAGGATTTTTCAAAAAAACTTGTACAAAAAAGCCGGTTCAAATTACATCTTCTAAACATAATGACCAAACTAATCATCATCATCATCTTCGATCGATTATAATAACTCATCGGGAAAGTTGTTCTTCATGACGCTATCCCAATCAACCATGTTGGACTCATATTGTTTCACCCAATCCTTGCGATGGTTCATTGGGAATTAATCGTGCCACTTACTCAACGGAGGTAACTGACAATATTTCTTTACCCTTAAACCGATAAAATGCATTTCATTCACAAACGCCATAACGATTCTTCTATCTTTAACCGACTCATCGCAAACCGTTCTTGTGGGTGCAAACGTCATACTAAGTCCATACATAGGAGGAACAAAGAAATTTACCACGCAATTCAAAACGTCCGCTAGGAGATATCCACATTTAGGCATTGTCATCCAATACTTGGATCCGATTGTCTTCAATCCCTTTCGGCACTTTAAACGTGCAACTAAGTCTTTGAACTCTTGTTATTTGAGTATCTATCTCCTTGCCTCATCATCTCCATATAGAAATCCTTATCCTTCATTAGTTGTACCGCCATTTTATTTCTTAAATATTGGCATTGGGTGACATCTTCGATAACCGCCTCTCTAAAGTAACCCATTTGTTCCGTAGCGACGTGAAACCCACAATTGCCATCCCCATCAACCTCGTCAGTGGAAAAAACAAATGGAACAATGAGTGGAGGGAGTTGTTCCAAATACTCTTCGTATATTGTATATTGTATACGTGGTTCGATTTGGTCTTCCATGAAGATCCCTACGGCAACGAAGAGTACCATTCTTCTCTTTTATAGTCACAATTTCCATTGGTTGGATTTTTTGCGAGGCGCCCATTTGCTCAACAACTTCTTCGACCACCTCGAATTGACTTACTTGAGAAGGCTCAGTAGAGACATTTGGTCTCACTTGTCGTGCGATTGGTCCACTTTAATCCTTTCTTGGACGACCACTTTTCTTAGGTTCCACCTCATATTCAAATTCGACTTCCGTATACTCGTGCCTACAAGGGTCTCTTTTTTTAGACAAATGCTCCTTCAACTCTTTTCTTTGGATGGTCCTCGACACTTCGGTGTTCGACCTACCCGCCCCCTTTTGCTTATTAGGTTCATCAACTTCCCTTAAACAAGGGTGAAGTACTTACTCCAAATTGTGCATCAATATTTGCTTTTTGGATCCATTTGATGTAGCGTAACGCTCGGCTGTTCGTGCACACAATTCTGACTCCAAGAAAGACGGACCATCAGCTACCGGGGTGCTTGGAGTGAAAGTTAATTGCTTCCTAAATGGATGAATATCATTGATGTCAATCACTTGAACATACCTACCCAACTTATGACGACACAGGAGACCAATACCTATCATATCCTTGCAAACACAAACTGTTTTCTCGTCATCATAAGCTCTATAAAACTTCAATTGTTCCATCATGTGATTTATTTCCCATCAAGAAACTTTATGAACAATTCCCCTTAAAAGCAATCTTTCCTTATCATGTTCCATTAGGAATTAGTGTACACTCATACAACCCCTAATCTTTATGAGATCACGATTGGTGTATTCATGGATTGCTTTTTGGATCGATATAACTCCATTTTGACTACCAATTAGTATTTTGTTTAATCGGCCATAAGACCCCTCTGCAATGCTTGTCGCCTCGTTCTTGAAGTTTCGATATTCATATGTCCATGAAAACACAAACCTTTCCTTATATGGTGCCAACCATTGTGTTTTACAATACTCAACGGATTTTGGGTAGTTCGTGCCATATTCATCCTCAAATTTCTTCAAGTTATCTTCATAAATTTCCCCGGTCATCGACCACACGATCTTGTCCCAGGCTTTCATGAATATTTTCCAAATCATTCCATCCTCCTTCCACTTTTCTTCAAATAACCTTTTCTCTTCCTCTCGTTCTTCCACGGTTAATTTATTAATGCGCTCATCCTCTTCCTTTGACCTCTTGGTACCCTTCCTTGGTTTTTTAGCTTGGAAATGATGATGGAAATTGGATTTGAGGTTGCATTGAATGTGCCACGTACATTGCAAGTTTTGGGCTTCCGGAAACAGTACCTCTATTGCATGCATTAAGGCTTAATCGTTATCCATTACAATAACCCTTGGAAAATTATCACCGTTATAAATGGACCTCAATGTCTCCAACATCCAAATGAAACTCACATTGTTCTCATGATACATTAAACCCCATGCAACCGTAAACGTTTTTTTGTCCGAAGTGTGGCAAGCAATGTTCAACAACGGCATGTTATATTTGTTTGTTTTATAAGTAACATCTATCAACAAAAATTTGATGAAAGCATTGAGCCAATTGGATCATTACGGGATGTGCCAAGAAAATACGAACCACTTTACCATCCTTTTCCTCCCTTCTCAACGTGTAGTCGTGTATTGGTAGGCCTCTAAAGATGTTTATATTTGAGCCTACGGGTAATACCGCAAGTGCACGGCGTCTATCGGAGACGCGGCAAGTACGGGTCGAACCACAGAGACTTGTGGTGCTCTAGTGTGATCTAAGGCTTTGCTAGACTGAGTTTCAAGTGGTGACGGGTGATAATGAGATGGTAACACGAGATATTTTTGTCCGAAACTAGCTGATAATTGAAGAATGAACCTAAACTAAGGTAAAAGATAGTGAGAAAAGGGTGCTAAGGTCTGCCCAATTCCACCACTAACTTCTATTGTGCTTTCAACTAAGTTAAATGTCTTGTTCCTATAGTAGCTAAGAGGCGGTGTGTCAATTTCCGCCACTTAACTAAGGAGTTTCTCCATGTAAACTTCAATTACCAGCTAAGGGTACTAACCCAGAGCATTAGTTATCTAATCAAGTATAACTAATCAAAGGAATTAGCATTTATATCTAAGGTTGAGCTGCAATACACTCAACACATTTATGACACGACTACTGAGTGTATCCATGGCGTTGGTATACACTTTGTGAAAGAAAAAGCATTGGGTATTTGTAATTGAAGACAATTGATAATATTAAGCATACAAGATCAATCCAACAGAGTTTAAGCACAAATTGGAATCAGGGTTTCATTGAAACCCTAACACTAAATTAAAACATCAAATTAAAATAACAAAGAACAGAATTTAAACCTAAATGACACACTGGCTAACCCAGGCGTGAACTCAAATCATGTTCTCCCTCTTCTATTTATACATGCACAATCAAGTACCAAACCCTAGTTTCAAAAACAGAAATTACAATAAAATAACTCTCACCCACTTCTCTGAATTGCTTCTCCTCTTGTCTAATCGTCTTCAGAACTCCATGCGTGGTTGTTGGCTGGAACCCTAGTTTTAGTTATCTCTAAATTAGCCTCTAGGTTATGAGAGAAGCTAAGAGAGAGGTAACTAACACTAGAGAGGAGGGAAGGTGGCTGCAGGCGGCTGTTGTTGAGCGGTGTCAGGAGGTGATGGAGGTGGAAGAGGTATGGTGCGGCTCTGCTCAGAGTTTGGTGTCGGGTGATGAAGGAATGGGTTTTGCAGAGGTGAAGAGAGAAGAAGAAAGAGAAGAAGAAAAGAAAATGGGTAAGGCTCGATAGGGTATAGGGTATGGGGGCTTCGTTGTGAAGCAGGTGCATCGACTGCTGATGGGACGAGCCTAGCGAGCGTAGGATGAAGCTGGTGCGATCTGAACGGTCGAGGATGGTAAGCGGTTTTGGAGCGATCTGGTGTTGAGCGGAGCATCGAGAAATAGATGTAAGTGAAGGAGCGACCGTGTGATGCATTTGGGCGAGATCTCAACGGCTCGGGATGAGCGGGTTCGGATCCGGGTCGTGGGTAGCTCTAGCCCATGTCTTCCTTGTTGGGTTGCAACTGATTTGCGCGCGGGCTTTGGCTATCTGCTCCATAGATGCTTGACTCCAATTCTTCGCTCTTTTGGCTCCTCAGATTCTCCGAGCTTTATTTATTACCTAAAAACACAAAATTAATTAATACAAATATTTATTCTTGAAAACAAAGAAAACACGAATGGGATAATATCGATTTCTAAGCGCAAAAGATGAGTAAAATGCCAATAAAAAGGTGTATAAATATGCACTATTTGGCACTCATCAAATACCCCCAAACCTGAATTTTACTTGTCCTCAAGTGAAACGAGAAAATAAGAAATCCTAACTATACCCATGTCGCAGGTCTCTCGAATGCATTTAGCATATGCACTAAGCCTTTAAACCCCTAGGTGTCCCTAGTGGACGAGTTGTAGTCTCGTGAGGGTTTTGCAGAGGTGTACCCACAAAACCTTCTCCAACTTCGAGTGTAAAAGAGTCTCAAGCATTCTAGAAGCTATGAGGACATAGAGTTTCGCGTGCTAGTAATGAAGTTAGAACTACCAAAGAACGCATTCTCATCCTTAAGTCTTTGAGCGAGAAGTAACCATACCATATGAAAGAATTCGGATTCGATTGTGATCATAAGTCTCAACTTCTTGCCTCACTAATAGGGTTTTATGATAATTGCACTCAAAAAGATCGCTTTTTAGTCTCTCATGTGTGCGAGCGGGAATAAAGAGAGAAATCCTGCACACATTGTAGGTAAGAAGGTGTAGTAGCAGGATTTCCCACACTACACCCCTTACTCGATTTTGCTTAATTAATCCATTGAAAGATGTAAGATCAAGAATATTTATTGATTGAATTCGTGAAATGTTTACACAGGATAATAGAATTACACTTAGAAATTAAAATGCTCTTTCACTTTCTCTCTCCTATTGACTTGCTTAACAATTCTAAAAAGATCTCCCCCTTTTACAGACTCATTTAGCCCTTTATATAGGGTAATACATAGTGGATGACAGCTAAGCTACCCTTTATTTTAAAGGGAATGTCATGCCGAAGTGTCATGAGATGCACAAACATTCACTCTCGACACTTCTTATCCCTCGCCGTTCTCACGTCTTCTTTATGTTTAGCTTTATCGTTATCCATTGCGTGCGTTTATTTTAGCTCTCTGCGACTCCCTCGCGACGCCGCTGCTTATTAATCCCGCGAACCTTGTACATTGCGATATTATGATCCTACATCTTGCCTCTTTTTCCTTGAATATCGCTTGAAGAGCGATTTGAAGGAAAAATTCATTGTTGTCATATTCCTTGGTTTCAATTGGTGAAGGAACGAGCGAAAGAATACTTTCCTTGAAAAGTACGTACTTGCCTCTATTCTTTTGCGAAGTTCAAGTTTCTATGTAATACATATACGAAGTATCGTTTCTTGCCTCATGAATTACGAGAAAATAATCAATTTCGCAAGCTATTCTCGCCTATTAGGAAATATGTTGTATATTTGGATTCTACTAAAGTTCTTTTCGTCACGGCTTCCTTGGATTTAGTAGTGACCGTTTACACGTGTCTATGTTTACCTCCTTTACCGGTGCATTTAATGTTAACCGGTCATAACATTTTTTCTCGTCTATTTATAGGAGCGCCCCCTGTGAAGAATTTTCCTTTTCCTTTTCGTCTTCTTCATCGTCTACAAGTGTTCTTCTTCTTCATCGTTCTGCAAGTGTTTGCCTGTTATTGTCTCTTACCGTCTTCTTCACCATTTTTGCTATTCCTTAGCGGTTATTACTCTCATGGCGTCCAGGTTTGTTAATTTTGCCATATCTAGCTGATTTTGTGGTTGATCAAATTAGCTTTTCTTGTTGAAATCATCTTTGGTATGATTAACTTTGTAGTTCTCTTTCGCCATTGTTGTTTAGCAAGAACCAATCGAGAACTAAATTTACCGTGAAGGACCCTCTTCTTTCTTTGGGCTCGCCACCAAAACCTACTTCGCAACAAGAACCCCTCACGCAACAAAAGCCCTCTTCGCGAGCAAAATCTATAGCTTCAAAAAAGACAATTGGGAGTGACAAGGTATTTAAGAAACATTTGTTCTTTATTAACAATATATTGTTGCCCCCTGTTTCTTATTTAATTTGTTATTCGCAGGATGATGGAAATGTTGACAAAACTCTAAAAGGCTTCGCCAATCTAAGCTGTTACTCCCGACGTTCCATTTCCTTCTTTCAAACCTTCGTCTCCGCTGCGAAATCTTCGCAAGATAGTTCTTGTACCTCCTTCCGTGGTAACATTACCCGCGGCAACATTCCTATACCTCAACTCCTCATAGACCAAGTTCCTCATAATAGCCCTACTGCAGACAATCTTACACCTCCTCCTATTATCAATGCCCCTTCTATTTCTCCAATCACTTCTCTTCCTGAAACCTCTTCTTCTCCTGAGGTTCCTTTGACAAAGGATCACTCGTCTTCTTTGATTGAGCAAATTCCTCTAACGGCAGAAAATTTGGAGGGGATAGATGTGGCCTTTAAGGTTCTTTCGGATCTCGTGAATGATGCCAAAAAGACCTCACGATCTGTCAAATCCAGCGTCTGCGAGATTTTAAGTAAGCATCTTGGTCCTGATAGGATCTCGCAAGCATCTTTAGTTCAGAGATTAAAAGGCTGAAGGATGATCTCCAAGTTATGGCTGTGAAATGTAATAATCTCCATCTTGAAAATCAAAAATTTCTCAGTATCTCACTTGATCGTGATAATCTTCGCAAGAAGAATGAAGAATTAAAAGGTATGCTCTCGCCATCGTGATAATTCTTCACGAGCTTTTTTTTTTTTTTTTTTTTTTTTTTTTTTTTTTACAACTCAAACCCTTGCTCGTCCTCCAAGTATTAAACCAAACGAATAATGGAGATATATCGGTATTTTTTGAGTCTATCGTTGAAGAAGTTCGAGTTGAAAGAGATGCTTGGATGGAGCAAAGATAATCTCTTAGATAATCTTCATACCTATGCGGTGATCAAATAAATAACTTGTCTAAAGAGAATTTTGATTTATCACAAAAGCAAGACTCATTAAGTAATGACTTATCTCGCCTCTCTTATTCTCTCGACTAAAACTAATTTGGAGTTGGAAACTTTATCGGATGAGAATCGAACTCTTTCACAAGAGAAACGTTCTCTCGTTGAATAAGGTGGCGATCTACTCGCAACAAGTATGATGCTTGTCAAAAACTATGCAAAGAACAAGAACAGATCATTCATACTTTGAAAAATCAGCTTGAAGAGAGTTCCTCCGAGAGATAAACTTATTCAAGGTAGAATAACTTTGAGTGTAAAAGCGAAGCAATTCCAGAACAATGCACCAAATTAGAAAAATCCAACTCTACTCTCGCCACCGAAAATTCCATACTTGTTTCTAATGACAAGAAGTTGCGATCTCGATTGAAAGGTTTAGTCGGAGACTCATTTGATGATGCCATGGACTGTCTTGGGAATAACTTCGCGGCTTTAATTCAACAACTTACTCTTCAAAGGAAGGTAGTCAAATTATTTGACTACCTTAATTCATTTATTTATCTTGAAAATTCCAAAGAATGTTGTAAGGATCTCTTTTAATCTTTTATTGCGTGTTTATTATGCAGATTCTGAGAAAAAGCTTCGCTCCACTATCTCCACCCTCAAATCTGATTATTCGAAAATTCGCAAGGACAATGGGCTGCTCGCCGCGACTCTTGCTCGTTCTCGCGACCGTGCAGAACGTAGATTTGATTACATGTCTGACTGTAAAGATATAGATAGTAAAAACCGTCAAAAAGCGCTGCTTCGTCAATTTCCCCTCAAAGCTGAAATCCTTGTGAATGAGATTTTACTGTCTAAGTCTCTTGATCCTATACATGTTGATCCTCTGGAAGTAAGTGATGATGAAGTCCCTAATCCTCCTGATAGTGATTATGACTATGAAAGCGGCGAAGATCTCGCTAATTCTGAAGTTATCAACAAAGAGCTGACTGAAAAAATTCTTGATGGAAATCCACAACCGGGCGAGAACGAAGGTCTTGAAAATATTTCGATGAACATCCATTGACCGGTGAAGGTGAAGTGAGAAAATTATTGGTGAAGATGATAAAATTGATGTAGATAATTAATCGCTTTATAACTTTTGTCTTTGATTTGTCTTTTTGTTTTGAAAGATTAAAATCCTTGTTAAATAATTCTCTTATTTTCTTCTTCTTAACTACGACTATAATCTCGCAAGTTTATTCGCTTTCAATTTTACGAAATGATCTTTACTCAGTCATCATCGTTTTGAAATGTATTCTTCACTGATGTTTCTACGAGGTCGCAGGCATCCATCAGTAGTCTTTATTTTATCTCTTCTTGTTGCGACAAGGTCGCAAGCCGCCTTTACACTTTCATGCAATGGCCCATTGAACTTGCCTTATCATTTTTGTGTGGTCTTCCAAGTCAGACCTCCCTAATTAGAGGTCTTCCCCGCCACCTTTAATCGCGACAAAATCGCAGGACGTCTTTACACTTGCATGTAAAGACCCATTGATCTTGTCTTATCATTTTCCAAGTATTTTTGCCTCTCATAGGATGTTTTAGTTGCGACAATATGACAGGCCTAGATATTCTTGCGAACATAAAGCCCCATGACATTGTCCTTGCGACGAAATCGCAGGACGTCCGTGCACTTTCGTGTAAAGACCCATTGATCTCGCCTTACCTTCGCGTTAGTATTATTGCCTCTGCAGATAATTGCACAAATATGACAAGCCTAAATTCTCTTGCGAAAACATAGCCTCATGACATTTGCGTCTGTTTTGACACCCCTAATGGAGAGCGTCGCCTTATCATCTCCCGGTTTCCCCTTCAAGGAGGCGAAACATCGGCCATACAAGACTAGCTCCTCCCATCCGGTCTTAACAACAACCGAGTTGTTTTCGCAGCCTCTTATCCCTTATACCTATAGGGTTTATGGTTACGAGGCTGCACCCTAAGTGGAGTTTTCTTCGGGCGAGTGCAACATATGCCAAGACTTGCCAAGAATGGCCAGGGTAGGTTCATCCATCCCGGGCACTCGGCTCAACCGTGTACCTCGGCGCCTTGAGCATACACCGACTCCTAAGAAGATACCTCGGTCGCCCAACCAGGGTATAACCTACATATATAGTTGGGAATCCAAGGTACCTCTTCAGGATAGGCTTTCATGGGCCCCAAATTTTCATGACTCAGGCTTCAGGAGCGGTGTAACCTTCCCCCTGAGCCATGTCGAGAGATACCCCCTTATATGACGCACTTTAGGTCTTACATTTGCCTCTTACGAAATGTTATTCGCGAACTAGGGTGTACGCCATAAAGGTTCGTCCCATTCTTTTACTCATTCATATTTGTTAAATCATTCAATCATTCATGTTTCATTATTTGCTGATACTTGTTTGCGAAGTATTCGCACAATTCTGTATTTTCATTTTTCTTTCTTAATCGAATTCCCATATACTCTTGTGTGCGAGATTCTCGCACATCATTACTTCAATTGCTACTTTTTCTCCTGTTTTTGTTGATTATTCACTTCTTATGCCTTTTGTTCCTCATATCCTTTGCTTCTTTATTACCATAACATTCGCCTGTCTCTAGGCATTCACCTCGCGAGGTATGTTGGATCCTTACTTCTATGGCATCCACCATCAATTTCTCCTTTCTCGCTCATCTCTCACATGTTGTTTCCAACCTTTTCTTTTGGCATTTCTTTCTTCGCAGTGACTTTCTACATCTACTTCATGACATTGTTGCGACTCCTTCCAATCTCCCTGTATAATACCAATGCCATTCGGATGTGGAAATTTTATACATTGACGATATGTTGATGCGACTCCCAGGATCTCATGAAGCCATGGCCTCCCAATCAGCGCATTGTATGGAGATTCCACGTCAACCACACAAAATAAAATATCGAGTTGATAATCCTTGTAGAGGTATTCTCATGCGAACCTCTCCCTTTGGTTTGTTTGCGGTGCCATTAAAGCCATATATCTTGTATGTAGAGGGGATCAAATCTTCATCTTTTCCTCCCATCGTCTTGTAAGTATGGTAGAAGAGAATATTCACCAAACTTAGGTGTCGATTAAGATTCGGTTGATCGCCTGACAAGCTTCGCCTCATCATCTTCTCCATCAACCGGTTTCGGGTTAATTCTCTAGTTTCACAACCAACGGGCTATCATGTGTTTCTCTTCCTTTTGGCACTTCATCTGCGAGAGAAAGAAATGGTCTTGACTGCCACTTTTCTAATCTGCGTCGTTCTCGCTTGAGCTCATTATTTCTTTATCATTAGCATCTCTCGCAAAGACTCTACCGAGCACGTTGTCATGAAAATCTTCGATTGTGCGATAGGAGTGGACGATAGAGTTGCAATTCAAATTTTTAGCTTTTGTTCCAACTTCTATAACAAATGTTCCCTTTCCTTTCGCCGACACTGTTGTGCATCTCTGGTGGTGGTGGTAATGTCTGGCCTGTTTCTTCTCCCTTTAGAAAGTGATTTAGCTTCCCCTGATCAATCATCCTAAGAATAATTCTCTTTATGTTTCTACAATCATTTGTTTGATGTCCATGGAAACGATGATAAGAACAAAATTCATGACTTCTATCTTTGGCGGTGGTTCCATTCCCACGTTCCAAGGTCTTGGTACATTTTCCATCACAAGTATAGCTTCCCAGATCTTTTCCACACTAGCATTCAAAGTGGAGGCATCTTAATTGGTTCCCATATTATTCGCGACTTCTCTGCCCTCCATGGTTATATTGCCTTCGTCCACCGTAAGTTTCTTGCACATGATCTAGCCTTTGAATCTTATTATTCTTTGTTACGGTTGTAATAGTTCCTTTCTTGTTCAAACTCCTCCTGGTCATGACTTCCCATAGCTACTATCTTCCGCCGTCCCTCATCGGCCTTCCCCTCGCTTGCTGTCCTTGCGAAGTGCTCGCCATTGTATTTATGAATTGAGGTAACAAGCTTGCGTTCGCAGCATTCGAGTTTGTGTTGGCGACCGGATAAGAATTCATTTCATTCTGTCTTTCTTCTAAGGCGATATATTCTTCCTGTAACTCTCGCAGTTCTGCCTTCGTGATTGTATTTTTGATTCTAAAAATTTGAATGTATAACAAGTTAGTCGCGAAAAGAGCATTCACAAATGAGAGGATGAGATATCTTTCCTCAACCCGTCCCCGCCATTTCGCTACACATGGTTCTCCATCTTATTGTCAATCGCCTTAAGCTCTCGCCAACCCTTTGTTTCAACCCGAATACATCTTCAATACCTGGTCGTGAAGAGTTGTTACTTATGTATGCTCCCAGGAACGTGGCTTGTAAATGATTGAATGATGTGATTGTGTTCCTTGGTAGACCCTCAAACCATTTTAGTGCTTCTCCAATTAGGCTTGATGCGAAATATTTGCATAGTATAGCATCATGGTTCTCCCACTGCAGCATACACCTCATATAAGCCTTGATATGTTGTACCGCACAGGTTGTTCCATCAAAGATGTTGGTTAATGCAGGTAGATTGCACTTAGGAGGTATTCCTCCCATCTGTACTTCTAGCGTGAAAGGATTCTTCGCAGCCTCTGCGATGGCTTCGTCCAATTGTTTCCTTCCTCCTTCCCTTCTATTGTTCATTAGTCCTCTCATTTCAGCCAGTTCTCTTAGGATTTGTTCATTTGCCTCAGAGTTTGACTCCACCGGTCTTTTTAGCTCTGCTTCTCTCCTTCTTCGCTCGTTCCTGTTTTGACCTTCTTGCTCGGTATTTTCTTCTCTCCTTTCCCTGCGACGCTCTTCTTCGTTTCTTTCTTCAATTCGCACGCCATTATATCGATTGTTCTCTCTTCTTGGCTGTCTCTCAGCTCTCATCTGCGCCCTCTCATATTCTTCATTAATATTTCTGTTGGTACGATTTTGTTCCCTCCTTCTTTCCCGGTTGTCATGGTTATTCTGCCGGATTGCTTCTTCCATCTCTTGATTTTCCATTTCTGCTCTTATCCTTTCTCTCTCGCGAGCTAGTCGCGTTTGTTCAATGTAGTGCCTCTCAATGTCATCCTCAATTTCTCGGTTTCTTCTCAATTCTTCTCTCCCGTGCAAGATCATTCTTCCTTCAGCAATTGGGTCATTCGGCCCCTGGAGTTGCATGTTTCTTTGATTCTCCCTATTCCGCTCATCTTGACGATTTTCGGGCTGAGGAATATAACGATCTTCCATTTCCCCTCTTCTCTCGCCACGTTCTGTGTTTGGATTTTGTGTTTCTTGTTGGTTTTCTTCTTCGGTACTTTCTGTTGGTAAAACTCTCCTTCTTTCTTCCCTAGTCGACCTTGAACTTGATCTCGCACTACTTCTTGATCTCCTATTTTGCAATCTCATATTTTCCATTCTCAATTCATGGTTCTGTCTTGTCAAGTTTGCTCGTTCCTCTGCCTCTAGTCGTCTCTCTTCGTGTATTGTTTGTCTCAATCTTTTTAATCTTTGCGATTTCTTCGTTTTCTGGATTCATTTCTCCATTCATTCCTTGTTCTTCTCCTCCTTGTCCATTACTCACCATCTGCTTTGCTCCTCTTCTCTCTCGTCTTGAGAATCGAGACCTCCAAGTATGTACACTTACTCTATCATAATCCACACCGCGTTTGCCCTACTTTTTGGTGAGATCGGTGGCTGATTTTGATTTTCTCCATCATTTCTCATACTCATCCTTGATGATTCTCCGGTTTCATTCCTCCTTTCTCCAGCAAGTCTCCCACTTCTTCTTACAATCGTTGGTTGCCCTTGTATGTTTCTTCTTCTAGCCATTTCTCTTTTTCAATGAATTCTTGAGTATCTTCTCCAAATCTTTTCTCTGTTAATCCAAATTCTTTCCAATTTCTTCGTCAATCTCTGCTCGTCCCTGTTTCTAGCGCATATGTAGTAGCAGGATTTCCCACACTACACCCCTTACTCGATTTTGCTTAATTAATCCATTGAAAGATGTAAGATCAAGAATATTTATTGATTGAATTCGTGAAATGTTTACACAGGATAATAGAATTACACTTAGAAATTAAAATGCTCTTTCACTTTCTCTCTCCTATTGACTTGCTTAACAATTCTAAAAAGATCTCCCCCTCTTACAGACTCATTTAGCCCTTTATATAGGGTAATACATAGTGGATGACAGCTAAGCTACCCTTTATTTTCGGGAATGTCCCGCGAAGTGTCGCAGATGCACAAACATTCACTCTCGCGACACTTCTTATCCCTCGCCAGTTCTCACGTCTTCTTTATGTTTAGCCTGTCGTTATCCATTGCGTCGTTTATTTTAGCTCTGCGACTCCCTCGCGACGCCGTCGTTTATTAATCCCGCGAACCTTGTACATTGCGATATTATGATCCTACAGAAGGATAACTTTCCGAAATAAAATCTGGAGACTCCACAGAAGTGTGGACAAAAAGAATCTTTTTCTGATGATCTCTAAGAAAGGAAATCAACCATTAGCAAGGGGTGGGAGTACTCACTCACTTTTCACCCGATCGGCAATTAATATCACTCTCTCATAAGAACCATAGAAATGTCTTCAATCTTCGGTCTTCGGTCTTCAAATGTTGATGACGAACTTCTGAACTTTACAAAAACTTGACAAAATATTTTTTTTTTTTTTTTTTTTTTTTTTTTTTTTTAAGTACATGAAATGAAAATAATAACACAACACACAATTTTTTTTTTTTTTTTTTTAAATTTTTTTTAAATTTTTTTTTTTTTATATCTAAGTTACAATAAAACGATAAAACTCAATTTTTCACAAACTTCATTAATTCTCATCCTATTTTCTTTTCTTTGTTTTGTTGCACGTAAACCTTGGACTATCTCAACTTTTCTTTCAATATTCTGATTCTGCTCCGGTTCTTTGACGATGATGTGTTTCTATGGGTCTTGCTTGATTGAGAGAGAGAATGATGCTAACTACAAATCGGTATTTAGAAGGAGTTTTCATCTTTAGACGTCACCCTCATGATTGACAAAAACTAGCACTCAAGAGATCAAAAGTAGTGCTGAAAATGGTGCGAAGTTGGGTAGCTCACCATTCCTACCCGGAATTTACGTACGGTGACACACACTCTAACAACTTTTCTAGAAAGTTGCAAAAATTTGAAGGTTGGTGCCTCACTTGATGTAAATTGGGTAGTCTCCACTATGGGTGATCACAATTCTACTACCGAATATCTAAACAGCACCAAATTCGCCCTCAGGGTATGGTTAAATCCAACTTTAACGCTCTAATCAACTAAGGAACCCGATTGCGTTTTCGGTACTTCCAAGTTCTGTTATTTTGGTCAGAATCTCTATGTAAACATAGCTAGAAGCATGCTAGTGACTCTAAAATCTCTAAAAGTTGGAGGTTTTTACAAAAAGAGTTTTTGAATTTTTTTTTTTTTTTTTTTTTTTTTTGAAAATAAAAGGTAAAATAAAAGACTAAAAACTCTAAATGCAAAAATATGCAAATGCACCCCCAAACCTAAATCAAACATTGTCCTCAATGTGTCACAGATAGGAAAAATTTAAACAGTCACGTACCGCAAGAACTATGCTGATAAGATAAAAGGGAAGAGATTACCGGATGTCGGCAGGAGCAAGGTTGAGCTTCATTAGTCAAGGCTAAAATCCAACATTCTCAGTGGTGATCATATCGGATTAGCACAAAAAAATGCACAAGAAGACTCAACCGATTCAAGAAAGAAAAAATTAACAAGTCCTACAAAAATTTACTAACAGTCTAAAGAGTTGAGGGTCAACCCAATAGAAAATATGTACAAACATTAACAAATGGGCTTTGGTTTATGTGGGAATTTGGTTTATTGGGCTTTGGATTTGGTTTATTGGGATTTGGATTTGGTTTATTGGGATTTGGTTTCAATGGGATTCATTTGGTTTTGTTAGGAGCTTTGGTTTATGTGGGAAAGTCCAGCCCAGTTGATGCTAAGCAGCCCATCTGATGGGGCTTAGTCTTTGCACGATCCGGTGGAACCGTGGGCTTAGTTAAAGCGGCCCGAGTGCACGGCCAAAGATATGGGTTCTAACCTAGATGGTGCCCAGCTTGGTTGCACGGCCAGATTATGTATAGCCCGAAGTGGGTTGAGTTTTGTGCGCGAGCCCAAAGAAAGGTGCGCGAGAGCCCAGCAGAGAGGCTTAGGCAAAAGCAGCCCAACAAGTGTTCGATTAGCCCGGTGATGTTATTAACAGATGTGGGTTTAGCTAGCCCAGGTAGTGTTATTATGAGCAGCCCAGTTGTGCAGGCTTTGGTTGTGTGCAAATGTGCGGCCCAAGTGGTTGTTTAGACGGCCAAAGAGTTGTGTTAGCCAGTGTGCGAGCTTGGTTGTGCACACAACAGGCAGATGTGGGTTAGGTGGAGGGTTTGTGTGCAAAGCTTAGGTTATGTTCGGTGAGCCCGGTGGTGTGGTCGGTCATTGACTTTGATTGTGGGCTCGGTTTAGGCTGGCAAATTTGCAGCCCAGGTTCTCAAAAATTTTGCACAGCACAAGAAAACAACAAGTTCACACACAATAACACAGCTCAGTGTTTGCAATTTAGCACGGCCTAGTGCTTGCAGACAAAGACAAATAATCACCAACTCACTCAAGTTGCCCACACTCATTCAAATGCTATAGGTCACACACAATTTGCGAGATCTTTGGTGAGTTAAAGCATGTAAGGGGCCAAGGCAGCTATTCTATCATGCTCGGGTTGCACACAATCACAAAGACAAGACGAAATGTCGATTATGCTCAAGAGTGCGGGGCTGGTGGATATCGGGGTTACTGACTCATTCTGACTCCTTCCCAGCTGCCTCAAAATAACATGTGACGGGCATTCCATTAAGCTAGTTGTGGCTCACGGATATACGGGCGAGAGATGCTCGACAAGTTGTTAGTAATGCACGGCTTAGCATAATAGCGAGAGGTGAAACTCGGGGAGCGGGTGACAAATTCAAACAAGGGAGGTTTAGTGAGCATTCATGGCATATCACAAACATCATAGTTATGAGGATCAAGACCTAAGCATACAAAGCACTAGGTGGTTATATTGTGATGCTCAGGCAGATTTCAAAAATTGCATAGATTAGTAGCAAGTCCGGCTAAGCTTAAACTCACGGCTCACGAGATGCAAAAGAGCATGCTCGAGATTGGCTCAACACGTTGCACAAATTCACGGGTCTATCACCCAGGCTATGCTCGGGTTTTCTAAGTTTAAGCTCACTCACGACTTGGGGGCTGGAGTTAGTCAATTGATTCGATTCATTTGGGTCGCAGATTGTGAGCTAGCATGCAAGGTCACAGATCACGAAGTATTCACAAATGCACGGTTTAGTGCTAGTTGGGTTAACCTCCTATGTTTAGTTCAAAGAAGCGTGACGGGGTAGTGTTTGTGCACATGAACACAACAGTCAGCACACAGACATGGCGGAGCCACTCACCTGAAGTGCGGGGGTTGCTCAGTGACTTTTCAAAACCCAAGTTTTGCTCCTTCCACTCCTTGGGCTTGCTCAGCGATTTAAAGCACAATAGCACGGCGAGATCAAGCACTGTTAACTCGGGAGAGAAGCCTTAGTTCTCAAAAAGTGTGCGAGGCTAAGCAAAGGAGATGAATATCAAGTGTCTTCTTGCACCTGGCAAAGACCGGGAGTTAATGCAATGCAAGTAGACTAACTAAGTTACACTAACTAAGTTATATAATGGAGTTTATGAGATGCGAGACGGCGTTAAAAGCCGAACAATGGAAACTAAATTACAGATACAGATGAAAATGCAATGATAAGATGCAATACTACACTAACACAGGGCTAATAATAATGCAAGGTGAGTATATACGAGAGATGAGTGGAAATCGGTAAAGTCGGGCCAATGAGCAGGGCACGCGCCAAGTCCCGGCCGGCGGCGCCAAAAACTTGGTAGGCCTCTAAAGATGTTTATATTTGAGCCTACGGGTAATACCGCAAGTGCACGGCGTCTATCGGAGACGCGGCAAGCACGGGTCGAACCACGAGACTTGTGGTGCTCTAGTGTGATCTAAGGCTTTGCTAGGCTGAGTTTCAAGTGGTGACGGTGATAACGAGATGGTAACACAGATATTTTTGTGCCGAAACTTAGTGATAATTGAAGAATGAACCTAAACTAAGGTAAAAGATAGTGAGAAAAGGGTGCTAAGGTCTGCAATTCCACCACTAACTTCTATTGTGCTTTCAACTAAGTTAAATGTCTTGTTCCTATAGTAGCTAAGGGCGGTGTGTCAATTACGCCACTTAACTAAGGAGTTTCTCCATGTAAACTTCAATTACCAGCTAAGGTTACTAACTTGAGCATTAGTTATCTAATCAAGTATAACTAATCAAAGGAATTAGCATTTATATCTAAGGTTGAGCTGCAATACACTCAACACATTTATGACGACGACTACGGTGTATCCATGGCGTTGGTATACACTTTTGTGAAAGAAAAGCATTGGGTATTTGTAATTGAAGACAATTGATAATATTAAGCATACAAGATCAATCCAACAGAGTTTAAGCACAAATTGGAATCAGGGTTTCATTGAAACCCTAACACTAAATTAAAACATCAAATTAAAATAACAAAGAACAGAATTTAAACCTAAATGACACACTGGCTAACCCAGGCGTGAACTCAAATCATGTTCTCCCTCTTCTATTTATACATGCACAATCAAGTACCAAACCCTAGTTTCAAAAACAGAAATTACAATAAAATAACTCTCACCCACTTCTCTGAATTGCTTCTCCTCTTGTCTAATCGTCTTGAAACTCCATGCGTGGTTGTTGGTGGAACCCTAGTTTTAGTTATCTCTAAATTAGCCTCTAGGTTATGAGAGAAGCTAAGAGAGAGGTAACTAACACTAGAGAGGAGGGAAGGTGGCTGCGGCGGTAATTTGTTGTTGAGCGGTGTCGGGGAGGTGATGGAGGTGGAAGAGGTATGGTGCGGCTCGCTCGTAGTTTGGTGTCGGGTGATGAAGGAATGGGTTTTGCGAGAGGTGAAGAGAGAAGAAGAAAGAGAAGAAGAAAATAAAATGGGTAAGGCTCGATAGGGTATAGGGTATGGGGGCTTTGTTGTGAAGCAGGTGCATCGACTGTTGATGGGACGAGCCTAGCGAGCGTAGGATGAAGGCTGGTGCGATCCGAACGGTCGAGGATGGTAAGCGGTTTTGGAGCGATCCGGTGTTGAGCGGAGCATCGAGAAATAGATGTAAGTGAAGGAGCGCACGTGTGATGCATTTGGGCGAGATCTCAACGGCTCGGGATGAGCGGGTTCGGATCCGGGTCGTGGGTAGCTCTAGCCCATGTCTTCCTTGTTGGGTTGCAACTGATTTGCGCGCGGGCTTTGGCTATCTGCTCCATAGATGCTTGACTCCAATTCTTCGCTCTTTTGGCTCCTCAGATTCTCCGAGCTTTATTTATTACCTAAAAACACAAAATTAATTAATACAAATATTTATTCTTGAAAACAAAGAAAACACAGAATCTGGGATAATATCTGATTTCTAAGCGCAAAAGATGAGTAAAATGCCAATAAAAAGGTGTATAAATATGCACTATTTGGCACTCATCATGTATTTTCGCTAATCAATCTGATTGTTGCATGACCGTTATACCATCCCATTCCATCCTTTTGATCGTAGCTAGGGCCGACTTAATTGTAGACAAAGAAGACACGTTATTGGGGTCGTCCGCCTTTATTTTACTTAAGATCGCATTCGCTTTTTGGATCTGCATAGACCTCACCGTCTCCATTTCATTTGGTTTTAGCTTGGCAACCATTACATGTCCAATTAGAGTATCTGGATCATCGTGGTTGTGACAACCATTATCAACTTTTAACATTTTCCACTCTTTACCTTCCTTACCCTCAGGCTTATAGAAGACAACCTTAAATGGGCATCTTATCTTCTTTGTATTGCTTCGATATTTCCTCTGCGTCTTCCTTACGTACTTAATATTTTTTCCCTCGTGACTCTTTCGCTTCCCACCTCGCTCACAAATCATTTCAAATTGAGTTTCACCCACATGATTGTTTTGAACTACCACACACATCTTCACTTTTTCCTTGTTCATAAGCCATTCCCTTGCCTCCTCCTTTCTTGTAAATGCCTAAACGAGCATATAACAAAATAAATATCATAAGTATAAGCATTTAACATACATAATAATGATAATAATAATAATGAGTAAACCAGATCGTTTGCATAGTGTAGGGAAGTATCGGGCCTCAAATAGAAATCATTAACAAACGCTACAACGACCTGCAAAAGGAAGCAACAAGTTTTACTATTATAATCGGAAAACATGCAGTAAGTTTTCCTACCGATTGTTCCATAATCGATAGAATATTGTGTGCCCCAAACAACCGATTTCAATAGAAAAATTTAGACAGTCTCCTGAGTACAAAAAAAATACATAATCGGAAGCAGTATATGTAGTAAAACATCCGAATATAAATAATCAGAAGCTAACATAATTAATAGACCTCCGATTTTCAAAGAAGAAGAATTACAATTTTTATAATCAAATAGAACTGAAATTTTTTTGCGAAAATTTTATTTTGGGGCCAATGATATATTCGGTAGTTAGATAAATTTACAATGCTGCCAAATGTAAAAGATAAGAATACTGAGTTTTATAATTTTGGAGGAATTCATTTTTGGGGCCATTTTTATAAGCGGTAGTAGATATACTTTACATAACTACCGAATGTAGATATTTTGGAAAATCAATTTGGGGGTTTTTGCATATTCGGTAACAATCTACTTTATTGGAACTACCGAATGTAGATATTTGGTACTCAACTACCGAATGTAGATATTTGGTACTCAGTATGTTATATTCGGTAGATATGTACACTACACCATATCCTGTATTTTCCAAGATAACAATTTCGGGGGTGTGCAACGGATATAGATGTTGCAACGTCAATATCCGTTTCCCACCAAAACATACGTTGCGCAGAATAAATAATATTGCTTTATTAAATAAAATTAATGGAGCAACGTCTTTAAAAAGTGTAAAAACGTTGTACATCAATGGCGCATATGTAATATCAGATATTTCCTGGGTTTTTTTAGTAGCCTTGTCTTTTAATCTCAGATTTTCTTTTTTATTTTCTACTCTCTCTCTCTTCTTTTTTTTCCAGAGAACTTTTCTTCCGAGAAAAACCGAAACCCAGTTTTTCTTTTAGTTTTCTCTCATAATCAAACCTAGAGATCTTTCTAGCTTTACTAATCAAATTTATCAAGACCTTTCTTTCAGTAATCAGAATCTAGAAATCTCGATCTATTCTCTAAAGTCTTAAAAAATTCCTAAAACTAGAAAATCAATTTTTTTCCTGAAATCCAAAATAATTCATCTGATAGTTGATTGCTTTGTTGATTATCATCAGGTATAAACCATTATCTACTATTTCTGTTGTTTAATTTTGATTTTGTTGGTTATCTTTTGATTTATCGTTTGACCTAACTCTGTGAAGTTGGAGTCTTAGTGCATGGGGTGTAAACAGATTTCAGTTTAATGTGTTTATTGAAGTTGTTTTGGTGTTTTGAAGTTGAGGGTTTTACTTTGGAGTCTTGCTGTATTAGATTTTGTATTTATTTTTTTTTTGCATTATGTAAAATCTCAAGGTATGGGTGTGTTTTTCTTTCAATTTAATGGTTTGTTGATGTTGGTTTTATGTAAAGTCTCATATAAAAGTGAATGAATTGCACAAAAAGTTGGGTTTATGGCTTTGAGGTGGATTTTGAGTCATCTGTTGCGGTTTTAGGAGTTCATTCATCTGAAAGAAGAAGTTTTAGGTCTTAGACTTCAATTTCATCGAAGTGGATTTTAAATGCTTCTTTTAATTGAACGTCTTATATGTGCATGCATACTCGAGTTGACGTCTAACATTTTATGAGGAAATGATGTTGTATTAAAGTATTATGTGTGGATTTGCCTTATTTTGCACATAAACTGCATATGCATAATCATTACTTTTCCCAAGAGTTTTTCCTTAGCAAGTTGGATTAGTACAGGGATTGATTTCTTTTTCCAAGCTTTAAATTTATGATTTTTAAGATTAGTACAGGGTTAGTTTTTCCTTAGCAAGTTGGATTAGTACACGGTTAGTTTGTAAGTTCTCCGAAATGGATTTACTTAGACCATTGCGACATCTCAACTAAATTAATATGTTAGAGAACTTCTGGTCTACTATGTGCTTATCATTTCTATGTTAAAGAATTGCAGTTCAATTCCATGTTAACCGACTAGTATTCCTATCTGTAATGTTTGCTTTCTGCATATGTGAAGTAGTAACTTCTGACCAGCGAATATTTTGATATTCCTATCTTTTTGTTTCTACTAATGACTGCAATTAATGCTATCACTTCAATTTGCTTTTGACTGTCAGTACTTTCTTCCTAAGCTTCAGTGCTATCTATCACTATCATGTTAAGTATCGGACTATGCTCAGCTAAAAGAGCCGAGTAGATAAAGGAGGTAGTTATTTTCCACGTCTTCATGAGCCTTTAAATCTATTTTATCCAGTGGAGTAAAAGATTTGACCAGATAGTAATTAGTAAGACTTGCGTTTAGAACTTATTTTGTAGATTACTTTGATGGGCTTTGTATAATATCTGACGTTTTGTATGGTGATTGTATTGTAGATAGTAATTAAATGGATACAAGGGTTGCTTGGTAACGTGGTTATCCAAAAGAACAAATTTATAACACTTTCGCCACAATATTGACCTATGGTTCCTATGGACTTGGTGTGAGTATTTCAAATTTGAGTTTTAATTTGGATTGGCATTCTTGAATATACTTGTTTCCATTTGAAATGGTGCTTATGATTAGTTTTGGAATATAGCTTAATGCTGCTTCTCTGTTCATGTAATTGATGCCGCCACTTGCTCAATTAACAACACCTTTACATTTTCAAACTAATTGTCTTTAAAACTTCTTTTAGGTTCATGGCTCTGATTCAGATATTGATGCTTTATGTATTGGCCCCTACTTTGCCAGCATGGATGTAAGTTCCTTTTGCTTGTTATTTCAGTCCGTTAAGTTGGATATGTAATGGGTGTGGCTTATTTCGAGATAACACCTGAACTTAATCAAGATTTCAAGAGTAGTCCACTTTATTGATTCTTACCCTCTGATTTGTTTTCTCTTAATGTTGTGTAGGAGGATTTTTTTATTATTCTGCGCCAGATGCTTGAAACTAGGCAAGAGGTATCATACCTTCTCTGCGTGAAGGTTTCAAAAATTCCTTTAATGTGATTTAAATATGATGGGATCTCTGTCGATCTTTCTAATGCTCCATTTGTTTGATCAATTCCAGAAGTTCCGGTTAGTGTTGCGGTGCCTTAAATTATGGGCGAGAAGGCGAGGAGTATATTGCAGGGTATGAGAAACTTTCATTTCCTTTAAAGTTCAACTTTTATTTTGAGCAGTCCTGTTTTTTTTTTACTGGTATTCCAATGCCTTCTTGAATATGGATTTTTACATTTATGTTTGCGGTTGGTTGGATTTTTTGGAGGAATCCACCTGGTTGTTCTCACAGCTTTTATATGTTGTCAGTTTCCTGATGCTAGTGGTACTGCACTTATCTTAAAGTTCTTTGAAACTTCTGTATTTTGGCCGTGGCCTAACCCAGTGATGCTACAAGATATTATACCACCAATGTATACAGAACATTCTTTAGTGCCCACTCAATTTCCAAGTAGGACACTTGAATTTTGTCGTTCCAATTTCACAGAAAGTACATTCCAAAAAATCAGGATAAAATTTCTGCGTGAGCATACAATGACAAGGGTATATATCTTTCCTTGGTTTTGATTTTGTTTGTTGTGTCTCTACTTGGTCATTATATTTTTCTATCCGTGTGCAGCATAATAGATTCCATTGTTCCATTCTTAAGATTTCAGTTACTGAGTTTGCGTCACGGACACCTAATTGGCTATTCTTGGTTATCGTGGGTATTTGGCTGAGTTGAAATCTGGTAGTGACAGGAAAGAAGCCGCTGAGAGTACATTGTTGGCTTGCAAGTCTACTCAGGTGAAGAAATTTCTTCTTTAAAACCTTTTTAAAAACTGTATGTAAATCTACTATAGTTAATTATTCATCTTTATGATTTTCTTCTTGTTAACTATGTAGATGACCACCACTACTTCATTACTCTAGGAATCTGAACATTTAGTAATTACCATATTCGTTGTCGTAATTAACAAAGCTTGTTTTTCATTTGTACTTATACAAATGTGCTCGGTAGATGATGGCGATGCCCAGACATTATGGGAAGCAATTACAGGTCATGTTTCCATATAAGGTGCGAATAGTAAACCCAGGTTCTATGTTATCTCTCATTAACACACTGAATTTTACCATTAACCTTAACTTCCATATAATTTTGTCTTCTATGCTGCAGGATATTGATTTTAATGCTCTTCGATCCACCATTGGTACTTCTGATACAACGTATATGTAAACAACTGAAAGTATTCTTATGAACTAATTCATATTTTCAGATTCAGAAACTTGGATTTGTGACTGTATTTATCTTTGTATTCAACCAAATAATTATATGGTTTGTTACATGCTGATTCATATATTTATTACAAGCTGATATATATGAATATATCTTGATGGATTGTGATAACCAAACATATGTTCATATGAAAAATTGGGTCTTTTAGTTGATCTACAATGGTATATGAAGGTGCATAAATCTGCCGGAATTCTCGTCGGATTTTTTTTACCTGGAATAATCGTCGGAATTTATTTATTTTTTACCTATAAATGGGTTTGCAACGTATATAAGTGTTGCTCAAATTAGAGTAAGCGTTGCACAAACTAAAGAATCCGTTTCTCAACAAACGTTGGTAAACCGGTTGCCCAACGTTTTTATGCGTTGCACAAATTGATTTTCCCAACGTATTTTCGCGTTGCACACAAATTTGTTACGCCATATTTCCAACGCATATATGCGTTGGTAAAATTCATTGCAACGCGCATATCCGTCGCAAATTGGATGTTTTGGTGTAGTGGTAGATACATTATATACCGATTCTGGGTAGTTCATGGCATTCAATGCATGCAATAATCGAGTTTTCTTGTTTACAAACGCATTCAATGCATGCAACAGTCGAGTTTTCTTGTTTAATAGTGGGTATTTGAGTTTCTTAACACAATACATGTATGTTTGATGCATCATTAGCTTCGATCTCAGGTGATTCTTTTCTTCCATGAAAGCGTCGTCCAGGACGCTTCCTCTCCACAAAAGTTTGGATCATTCAACATATACCCCAAATCGTCTTCTCTAAACGGTCGTGAACCTTCAACATTATGTTCTTCATGATGCTTCTCACCTTTGATGTGATTTTAACAAGTTGTTGTAGAAAGTGGTAGTAAAAGTTCGTTCAACTCAGACTTGTAAAGATTTGGTTTCAGAATTTAATAATAGATAATATATACAAAAGGGTTGTCACAATATCGAGAGGTACTGAGACTCAGGATTCCACCATAAACTCATTCATGCGATTCATATATTTATTCCAAACAATTATAGCTCAAATAATACTGACTCTAATTCTTTGCCAAGGTTGATTCGTAAAAGATTGATTGTAATTCACTAGCATGATGCATCAAAAGCACTTAGACCAAGCATACATCATCATACGACATAACAATCAATTAAGAAAAATCATAAAATGATTGATAATAGTGCAAGTAGTCATAAAAGAATTAAATATAATTACCACACGCATGAAATATGGCTTCCTCCGTCATCCCAGTATTGGGGTTTAGCTCCTCATATTATTCACGTGCTCAAAATAGTTATTCATAGCTCAAATAGGTGAAAAACAAGAGAAAACTAATAAAGCAGACAGTTTGCAACGCTGCAGTGGCGTTACAAACAGCTGTTACAACGGGTGTTGAACTGTTACAGAGAAAAGATGACAAGCTTGGGATATATGTGATTTGTTGAAAAGTGATACTTCTATTGTGTTGTTTAAATAAGACTGCCTCTGTTATAAGACTGTCCTCGTCTGTCCAAAGTTCTTCAGCTTCTCTTCTTCACCTGCTGCTGCTGATCGTCTCTGCAACTCCTCCAAACCCTCCGACTACACCTTTGTCCAGGTCCCCAAAGTCTCCACTCCCTCTGCGGGACTCGAACAACTATATTTATACACCACGGCTACTTCTATGGCAAGAAATCTTCGAAAATAAATCTTCTTTTTTTTCCGGCAAGTCACGGGATTTTCTCTTCTTATTTTTATGCCTTGTACGTCTCCTGTCTTTCCAAAACTTTCCAAATACTTTGTGAAATATGAAACAAATCGAACAGAATATCTCATGCCATTACTTGCACGTAATTTCCAAATATATCACAGAAGTCCGAAAATAAGACCACTCCCTGTTATCCGAGAATAAGATAAACTCTTTCCCTTTTTAACGCAACAAACTCCTCGTACCAACCCTGTTTACCGTTAACAGGTTTATCCAGTCGAAAACCAAGCTAAACTACGACTGAAACTCGACCAAACTCGATCCATGGAATACGCAGCAAACCGTGACACTCTCAACACCCATGTTTCCACCAACATGATTATGTAGCCAAATCTGATCGATCAAAAAACACATATCATCTCTATTATGCTCTAACAGGACCATCCCAACAAAAATCAGATGTTGAATCTCTTTAAATCTCCCTTGAATCTCGAATCCTAATCTGCCAGCGTAAAGATAATTTTCCTGCCAATTCTCAGAATTTGAATGTAGAAGATGGGTAGCCCATATCCTGATGTCGGGTGCCTTTAGCATCTGGGTGTCCTGGAGTGTAAATAACAATTAGGGTGCCCCTTATCAATGGTGTACCCCTTAGTAATTGAAGCGCCCCTTATCCAAATGAAGGGTTCCTTTAGTGATTTTCTCCCACGAGCCCAAGTACCACTTTTCGAGCCAATTTCGCCGCAAAATCTTATTTCTCCAAAAACACCTACAAAAACATAAAATGCCAAAATAAATACAAAAATGGGTACTAACAATATAGAAAATCGAGATCAAAATAGACACATAAATGCGTCTATCAAATACCCCCAAACTTATTATTTGCTAGTCCCAAGCAAATCAAATCTACAAAATAAAATCCTAACTCACTGTCGCAGGCATCGTTGATTGCATTTAGCGTATGCAATAAGCCTTTAAACCCCTAGGTGGCCCTAGTGGCCGAGTTATAGTCTCGGGAGGGTTTACCAGAGGTGTACCCACAAAACCTTTACACTCCGGACTCTAGTTTGTCTACATGAGAACCTTGGAAGGCACTAAAGAATCTCCTTGGTTGGCATACTTATTGATTACAGGAGGAAGTACCCTGATGTGAAATTCCAATTGTTGTACACGAGTTTGCACTCAAGCATACTAAAATTCATATATAAGTCACAGAGCTCTACTCAGATAGTTTCTGCACAACATAACCGGAGTCAACCAATCACATGAATAGATTAAGAGATGGATATAGAAAAACATAGATGGTTTTGATGTTGACTAAGGTGAATGGTGTTTCTCATATCTGTCTGAAGGCCCTTTGCCAAAATGAACCTATCCTAATGGTGAGAGATCTTGTCCGGGACTAATATCAATATCTTTGGCATATACAGGGAACCATGAGTCGATAATCCTAACTCTAGGTCAACACAACTGGCATATACAAGGGTTCCAGTGGTCGACTTTATTGAATTTATTCCGGTTGGTCAGATGGTCTGGTCTCAATTTTTTTTTTCTTTTTTTCTTTTTCATAATAATTCTTTTTTTCTTTTTTTTCAACTTTTTTTTTTTTCGGCATCTCAATCACTCTATTTCACCCTAGCAGTGGTAACAACTTTAATCGTGAGCCCCACCTAATCACTTAGAGAAACATATTTTAAAGAAAACAAAATAAAAAATAGAAGTGAAAAGGATTCAACGAGGTATGGCGAAACTACCATGTTTTTTCTTTAATTCTAACACCTGAGCTCTGTGCTTTTATGAATAGACTCTTTAGACGTTTCCATCTAATCAGATTGGTTCCTCAACTCCTATAACCAAAATGCTTCCTTCCACTTAGATTGGTTAGTGCCATCCTTAATAAGCATAAATTTCTAGGCTCTGGAGTTTATCAATGCAACTAAAAAGTTTCTCCCATACCCCCAAACTTAAATCTAACATTGTCCTCAATGTTCTAAAGATAAAATTAAAAGCATGAACAAGGAGAAACTGTTAACATTTGAAGTAAAAGAGTTAAGGAAAGATATTACCGTGTCGCATGAATATTGGGTTACCTCCCAAGAAGTGCTAAGTTTAAAGTCTTCAGCCAGACTAAGAAAGGATTAGGTACCTCATAAAATCATAAAATAATAGCTGGAATATTTGTGGGTCATCAAAACCAAATAGAGCTATCACAAGTAAAAGGAATCTGCAACATGCTAAGAAAATTAACAAATGAAGCACACCCTTGTCTACTTTCCTGTTTAAGACAACTACATCTAGCTGTGGTTCAGGTTCAGGCTCTATAACTGGGTTGAGATAAATTATTTTCATGTGCTGGAATTCCTCAAAGCTAAAATCCGGTTCGGGTTGTAAAGTCTGTAAAAACTCAAATAAGAACTTAGAAGCACATAATAATAACCTGAATAATTGCGGATCCTTAAAGTCAATCAGTTTTGACTCACACAATTGACCACGATGAAACTGGCGGTCAATCATAATAAAGTGTGTCGATACTAATTTCCTAAAGTACTTAGGTTTAGTCTCAAAACTAAATAATTGACACATTTTGAACTCGTACGTTCCCACAATTGGTTGAAAAATATTTGGTGGGAAAACAAAATCAATCTGGGTATCATAGCCTGGGCTAACCACATCAACCAGAGGATGGGTTTCTAATAATCGAACTTCCTTATGGACATCACTAGGTTCGGGGAAAACGTGTATGAAGATAATCTTTTAAAATGGTTGAGGCACAAATGTCAAGTCCCAAGTGAGGGACCTTTCTAAGAGTTAAGGCACATGGAGAATGATAATCACCCCCAAACTTAGAGTTTTCAGTGTCTCTAGAAAGACTAGTCACAACTTCCCTAATTTCAAGGTTATTTGATTCCAGAAAATGGTCAATTGATTCTTCTAAGTCAGGTTCATCCTCACTCATCTCTACGAGTTCATTTTCTTTGTCTAAGACTAAGGTTTCTAAATCGCTAGACTCTAAAACAATATTCTCAGAATAAACTCGTTCCTCTAAACCATTATCGGCTTCGTAATCATAAGGAAAAACTACATCGTCTAAAATGGTGGTATCTCTAGTCAAATCCTCGTCATTTTGAATAGGTGAATAATTATTAAAATTATTTGGATTTGAACTAGAAATAATATTATCGTTGTTAAGCTCAATTGGAGTAACAAATTCCTGATCACTATGCCTACTTATTTCAAATTCTTCATCAACATTATCCCCATCATAATCATCATTATAATAACATGAAAATGGTTGAACCTCATCTAAAGTAGTATTACCAATTTTATCCTCGTCATCTTGATTATGCAAATAACTATCCTCATTTTCAAGGGTATTTTTGGAAACACTGTATTGGAAACCTAGATTATTTCGAGCAATTCTTTCGTTCGTCTCCGCTATCATCTTGAGGGATTCCTCTATAGAAAGTTCTCTTTCGTCATAAACTAAGTTATTCATCTTAGCTAACTTACGTGTCGACTCCTCTAATTTCCTGAGAGACTCTTCTAAAGGAGAAACATAAGAATTTTGCTCGTATGACCCGTGTGTGTGTGGATAGTAATTGGGCTCATCATGGTATGATCCATAACCTTTAAAAGGCTGATGTTCCCAACCACTATTCACACTATGGTCAAAGTAGTAACGTCCATTTTGAAAATCAGTCGGATATTCATTGTATTGGCTATTGTAATACCAGTTCGACATTATATTGTGCACGTGCAAATGCAAGGTTTACTAAAATGGGTAAGCTCAGGTTACCTACAGCAAAATATACCCAAAGGTACTAGGCTGAGGTTTGTGAACTTTCAGCTGGTAACTCCCATAAGGCCCAAGGCACGGGTTCAGCTTACACGAGTTTTCCTAAATTCGGTAGCTTGACGATGCAATTGGTGTGTGCACGTGTTTTTTTTGTTTTTTTTTAATAAATAATATACTAAAAATAAACAAACAATATATACAAGTCCAAAAGAAATATAGAAAAACTAACAAAAATAATATCTCCGGTTTTCTCCTATTTTTGGCAAGTTCGACTTTCCACTTTTAGCTTCGAGTCAATCCTGCACAACAAAAACAAAAATACCAAAGACGTAAAAAAGAACAAAATATATAAAATAGGAAAATAAATATACAAAACCTAAAACCTAAACCTAAATACAAGTCCCCGGCAGCGGCGCCAAAAATTGATGTGATTTTAACAAGTTGTTGTAGAAAGTGGTAGTAAAAGTTCGTTCAACTCAGACTTGTAAAGATTTGGTTTCAGAATTTAATAATAGATAATATATACAAAAGGGTTGTCACAATATCGAGAGGTACTGAGACTCAGGATTCCACCATAACTCATTCATGCGATTCATATATTTATTCCAAACAATTATAGCTCAAATAATACTGACTCTAATTCTTTGCCAAGGTTGATTCTTAAAAGATTGACTGTAAATCACTAGCATGATGCATCAAAAGCACTTAGACAAGCATACATCATCATACGACATAACAATCAATTAAGAAAAATCATAAAACGATTGATAATAGTGCAAGTAGTCATAAAAGAATTAAATATAATTACCACACGCATGAAATATGGCTTCCTCCGTCATCCCAGTGTTGGGGTTTAGCTTCTCATATTATTCACGTGCTCAAAATAGTTATTCATAGCTCAAATAGGTGAAAAACAAGAGAAAACTAATAAAGCAGACAGTTTGCAACGCTGCAGTGGCGTTACAAACAGCTGTTACAACGGGTGTTGAACTGTTACAGAGAAAAGATGACAAGCTTGGGATATATGTGATTTGTTGAACAGCGATACTTCTATTGTGTTCTTTAAATAAGACTGCCTCTGTTTAAATAAGACTGTCCTCGTCTGTCCAAAGTTCTTCAGCTTCTCTTCTTCACCTGCTGCTGCTGATCGTCTCTGCAACTCCTCCAAACCCTCCGACTACACCTCTGTCCGGTCCCCCAAAGTCTCCACTCCCTCTCTGGGACTCGAACAACTATATTTATACACCACGGCTACTTCTATGGCAAGAAATCTTCGAAAATAAATCTTCTTTTTTTTTTCCGGCAAGTCACGGGATTTTCTCTTCTTATTTTTATGCCTTGTACGTCTCCTGTCTTTCCAAAACTTTCCAAATACTCTGTGAAATATGAAACAAATCGAACAGAATATCCCGTGCCATTACTTGCACGTAATTTCCAAATATATCACAGA
Source organism: Papaver armeniacum (assembly GCA_023531295.1). Classification (NCBI taxonomy): domain Eukaryota; kingdom Viridiplantae; phylum Streptophyta; class Magnoliopsida; order Ranunculales; family Papaveraceae; genus Papaver; species Papaver armeniacum. Next base: position 80,780 of record JAJJWW010004222.1, read on the forward strand.
AGTCCGAAAATAAGTCCACTCCTTGTTATCCGAGAATAAGATAAACTCTTTCCCTTTTTAACGCAACAAACTCCTCTTACCAACCCTGTTTACCGTTAACAAGTTTATCCAGTCGAAAACCAAGCCAAACTACGACTGAAACTCGACCAAACTCGATCCAGGGAATACGCAGCAAACCGTGAAACTCTCAACACCCCTGTTTCCACCAACATGATTATGTAGCCAAATCTGATCGATCAAAACACACATATCATCTCTATTATGCTCTAACATGACCATCCCAACAAAAATCAGATGTTGAATCTCTTTAAATCTCCCTTGAATCTCGAATCCTAATCTGCCAGCGTAAAGATAATTTTCCCGCCAATTCTCAGAATTTGAATGTAGAAGATGGGTAGCCCATATCCTGATGTCGGGTGCCTTTAGCATCTGGGTGTCCTGGAGTGTAAATAACAATTAGGGTGCCCCTTATCAATGGTGTACCCCTTAGTAATTGAAGCGCCCCTTATCCAAATGAGGGGTTCCTTTAGTGATTTTCTCCCACGAGCCCAAGTACCACTTTTCGAGCCAATTTTGCCGCAAAATCTTATTTCTCCAAAAACACCTACAAAAACATAAAATGCCAAAATAAATACAAAAATGGGTACTAACAATATAGAAAATCGAGATCAAAATAGACACATAAATGCGTCTATCAACCTTCTTCTTCATATCCATCCATTTTTGTTGTTTCTTTTTTTCATTTTTTCCCTTCTTCTTCTTCTCTATAACTCAAAAATGAAAAAAAAAAAAAATGAAACAAATTTCCTTCAAAGACTACACCCACTACAATCGGACCAAAGATTCATATTTTATCTACCGATTGCAATCGGGGGATAAAAATCTTATATTATCTACCGATTATGTAAGGGAAATTTTTCCATTACAAATTACGTGAGATAAGGGCTGGCTTCAATTTACGTTTGGGTGACCATATTTTGTTTTTTTGTTGGCCCCTAATTCCTTTTGAGTGGCCCCTAAAAATGCTAGGTTTTTAAGGTCTGGTTTTTATTACACATGAAAAAAAATAAAAAATAAAGATATAGTTAAGTTTTAGCTGACCATGTCGATGTAGTGCAGTGGTAAAGTCATTAGATGATAATACAAGTTACCTGAGTTCGAAACTCGTTAGCAACATATTCTTCCCTAATCAAAGAAACTCGTTACATAGATCTCAAGTACATCAAATTCAAAAAGTAACAAGAATCACCTATCAAAGAAACTCGTTACATGGATTCAAGTACATCAGATTCAAAAAGTAAGAAGAAACAACACGCTTGTAGCGGTACATGATTGAAAATTCTGACAAGGAAAAGAAAAGGAGAAGAAATTTCAAATACTGGACTAATACAAGAATGCAAGAACCAACTGAATCGGAGAGAAGATGGTCTTCATAATATTTATGGACCATTTGATAAATCATCTTCCTAAAGAAGTAATGCTCAATGGTATAGGCGTAATCTGCAAATTTGTTGACTGCAGAATCGAGAGTAACCTGAACAAACATATAATTAAGATCAAGTAACCATTAAAATAAAATAGAATGACCATGAAGGTGAAGAAAAGAATCACCATGAAAGTGAAAACAAAATCACCGTGAAGGTGAAGAAAAGAATTCGTAGCCGACAAATAAAGCAAAATTCAAACCCTTTTTTTGTTTGTGTGTGAATAAGACATTTCATTAAAAATTTGGGCTCCAAAGGAGCCTGTAACACAAAAGGAGTAGAGCCTTCTAATATCGATCCACTGATCTTCTGATATTAGATTTATCTACTAGTAGTTGTTGTTAAATACATGAGGGAGGGGTATATTCCCATGATCAGTTGAATTTAAAGTTCTAACAAGTGTCTGCTACCATGTTTCCTGATCTTGGAAAAAAATAGAAGCCCAAAAAATTGTTGCATAGATGGGCTACTATGTCTGCTTCATCTAGATATGCTTTGGAACGCCAATATATATCAGTGTTCATTCCTTTAAGATAGTTGAAAAGGATTTCGCAATCCCCTTCAATGCTGAAGCTTTCTAGACCCTTCTCATGTGCCCAACTAGTCGCCTGTAACACTCCTAAAGCCTCCGCTTCTTGAGGGTCTGAGGCTGTTGACTGTCTTGTTGTTCCTCCTTCTGAATTGCCTGCATTATCTCTCAAAATTGTAGCATAACTTGAAGGTAAATTTTCAGAAATCCAAGCAGCATCGACATTTATCTTAAGTGTGTTGTTTTGTGGTGCCTGCCAAACTGGCTTTGAGACCTTCATATGCTGTTTTGTTTTTTTGTTTGGACCTGATTGATTCTTCCATTAGACCAGAAAGCAACATGTTCATGTATTTCTATATCCAGGGTCCTAGATGTTTTGGATTGTCCTCAAAGACTCCATTACATCTTTCCTTCCAAATAAACCACATCTTAGTAAGCATTAATTCTAAGGAAATCTCTTTTCTAGGATTATTGATCCAATCCTTACATATGTCTAAAATGGTTCTTGATCTATCTAAATTAAGAGAGAGAGGATTAGGAGCTGAGTTCCATAATTCTTTAGCATAAGGGAAATGTATAAGAAGATGTTCATTAGTTTCTTATTCGATTCCACACATAGTACAATGAGGTTCAACATCTTTCACCTTTCCACATAGTTTAAAGTTTGTATATAAAGCATTTTGTAAGCATTTCCATAAAAATAACTTAATTCTCTGAGAAATATCAAGTTTCCATATAGCTAGCTAGAAAGAGTCAGATAAACCTATGCTAAAAAATATCAGTGCCAGTTTCATTCAATTTATCATAAAAGGATTTAATTGTGTAATCACCTGATTTGGTTAATGTCCTTCTGAGTTGGTCTTTCCTAAGAGAATGATTTTTATCTTTACAAAGACTTATTTTTTTAATCTTAGTAGCATTGTCATCAGGCAAAATAAAGTAGAGCATATTTTGTTTCTGAATTTAGAAGAAAGCCTCATTGGGAGCTCCATTTAGAAGTACAGATATTGTAGTTGTTGAAATATATTGTTCCTTTTAACAAACAAACATCTTTACTAAACCAAAGGAAGTCAGGGCTGAAAGTAGAAATTTCCAATTGACCCTATCAAAATCCTTAAACATATCTACTTTTAAACCTAAACCACCAGCTCTGGCTTTATTATTTTTGACGGAATGAATAATTTCATGCGCAACTATAATATTGTCAGAGATTTGTCTGGAGGAAAGGAAAGCTGATTGGTATGGGGAAATAATTTTCTCTAGAAAGGGTTTAATTTTATAGGCAGTAATCTTTGTTATTACTTTGTATACTGTATTACACAGTCCTATTGGCCTAAAATGGCTGGGTGTCTTGGGTTGTTTGGAATTAAAAAAAAGATGAGTTCTGTTTATTTCTGGGTGCATTTTCTTATCTATGAAGTGTCGGGGTTTTGTTCAATGAAGATTCCGAAACTTACCGGAACGTAACTTGGGTGGTTCCCAAGTTATGTGGTTTCCTAGTTTAGGATTTCCTAATTAAGATGTGAGTCTATTTTTAGGAGTTCTAAGACTTGAGGAGCAAGGATTTGTCTACTATATAATAGGGCTTATATTGTGACTAGAAATTCATTCTCTAGGAGAATCCTCTCAAGAACGAGAGTGATCGAGGGTCACAAACTTTGTGTCCTACAATGGTTGGTGATGGGGCAAAATCTATGTGAGAAGAGTGACTTGTAGAAAGAGCGGGTATGGGAGAAATCTAGGCTTCTAGGGTTCGTATGGGAGAAGCTAGAATTCATGATGTTCTTTATGTTCTTGTCTAAAGTCGAAGCAACCATGGCGGTGGAGGTTTATGGAAGAAAAAGAACAAATGAAGAGGTAAACTCTTCGTAATATGTCTTGTTGTTTCTAACGTTTAGCGCTAGTAGGTTATATAACTAGTTGATTATATAATGTGTGCGGATGTAATGACTTGTTATGATAATGAAGATTCTCGGGGTGGTTTTGGCCGTGGATGTAGCCTACAAAGGTGAACCACGTAATCTTCGTGTGTGATTGTCTATTATTGTATTGATCATAGATTTGTGCTAGTATTATCCGATCATGTTAATCTAAAGATGTAAGTAGAGGATTCAAGCTAAGTTATATAAAGTAGAATGTTTCATGGAATTGACTTCTATGAAACATGCCGGTTCGAGATGAATGTAACCTCGGCTTCCCGACATGAAGAAGTTTTGGATAGTCAAGGTAACTTGAGTGCCCACTATGTTCCAGTTATGCAAGAAAAAACTAACTGGGAACCCATCTGGTCTTGGAGATATATTGGTTTTCATGTTTTTCAGTACTAAAAAGATTTCTTCTTTAGTTGGAGGGCTCAGGATGCTAGACTTATCTTGATAAGATAAAACTGGAATAATATCCTTAAAGAGGTGATCATTAGATTGATGGTCTGGAGGAGTTTGAAAATAATCAGTTAGAATTGTACTAATTTCAGTTCTATTTCTAGTAGCCACATTTTGAGCATTTAGCAAACTTTCTATGTTGTTCCATTTCCTTCTTCTCAAGGTAATAGTATGGAAGTATTTGGTATTTCTTTCCCCTAGTGCAATAATGTTATCCCTAGATTGTTGTTTTGCTATGGCTTCTTGGGTATCATAAAGGAGTTCTAATTCTGTTAATTTTTCTGTTAATTTTTTCTGTTGATACTCAGTATATCTACCTACTTTCAGCCTTTCAGTATCTTTAAGAAGTCTTTTAATCTTCTTTGAGGGAAGCCCAAAGATATTAATTTTCTAGTCTAGTAAGTTTGTTCCTAGGTTATTCAAATTAGTCACTAGATTTTGAGGAATATCTTCTGTATTATAATCTTTCCATGTTTCTTTTATGACTTGGATACATGAATGCTCCTTTAACCATGTATCATAGAATTTAAATACCCATTCCATTTTAGCTGTTATATTATCTGTAGAAAGCAGAATTGGACAGTGGTCAGAATCTATGGCTATAAGATGTCTTAGGGAGCCATTAGGAAATTGAGAGTTCCATTCAACATTTACTACTGCTCTGTCTAATCTTTCATGGATATTATGACTTCCTTCTCTATGGTTGTCCCAAGTGTAGTCAGATCCAGAGAAACCTAAGGCCTAGTTTGGTATTGCTGCGGCTTTTGCAAAAGCACTTTTCTGATGTGCTGTGAGACAAAAGCAGTTAGACGTTTGGTAAAATATTAATTAAAGTTAAAGCTGATTAACAAAAGCAATCAAAGTGTGTTTGGTAAAATATCATATTCCACCATTGTTGTTGTAGCAAATGACAAAAACAGACATATATCTAAAAATAATTTTGTTTCAATTTTATTGGGTTTAAAAATAATTAAATCTTTTACTATTAAATATAAACATATATAATATTAAATTTACTTAGACACTTTTTATATATATATATATATATATATATAATTTTCAAACAAAAAATCATAATAAAATTAAGTAATTATTTAATATTATTATCAACTGTGTTATTAAACAAATATTTTATTATTTAATATTTGTTTTTATTTTTATTTTGACAAACTAAATGAAATGGTATCATAAAATAGTTTGAAAATAAAATATAATAATATTTAAAGAATAAAATATAAGAAATAAAAATTGATTGTATATATATATTTAAGGGTAATTTTTGTCATTTACAAAATAAAATAGGGACAAAAGGATAAATCAAACATTAAATTTTGGTGGGACCAAATCTTATGCTTTTGTAGCTTTTAAAGAATGATTAATTGGGGGATAGAAAAACTAACTGGGGGATATTTTACTGTAGCTGCCGGCATGGTTTTTCAACGCCGGTAGTCCATCGACCATGCCGGTTTTCATTGAAAACTATGCCGGCACATATCCCCAAATTAGTTTTTATATCCCCCAATTAATCATTCCTTTTAAAAGCTCCTCCTCCTGAGCTTTTAAAAATTGAGGAATTTGGGAAGTGCTTTGGGTAAAAAGCACTTTGATTTTTTTTTACCAAACACCAATTTCAAAAATTATTAACATATATAGGTTTTGAAAGTGCTTTTGGAAAAATAAAAGCATTACCAAACCCAGCCTAAGTCAAACAAGCCAGCTCTCTCTAGAATGTTGTAGTAGTATTCACTATTCAATTTATTGAAAGGATGGCCTCATAACTTTTCAAATTGATCAAAAATCATGTTAAAGTCTCCTAGTACTATCCAAGGCATATTCCTCCTAATTATTTGAACACTTATGTCTTCTAAGAAATCCCAAGCTATGTTTCTATTAGAGGGATAAGGACTACCATAAAAACAAGTATGAGTCCATTGCTAGGTGTCAAAAGCAGAATTCACAATAATATTAATCATGTTAATGTTCCACTGAACTATTTCAAAGTAAAAATCCATCAATCCAAGCTATTGCAAGTCCCCTTGTTGTACCAATTGGGTCTACAATGTGATGATTAGGGAAGGATGATACTAATGATTTAACCAAGTGTCTTTGGTTCTTAGTTTCTGAAAGGAACAGGATTTCAGGTTTTTCCATACTAATTGAAACCCTAATAATCCTTTTATTCTAAAACTAAAACACAAAGAAACTTAAAATTGAAATATATTTAAATAATGTTACCTAAAACAAATATGCGATGGGAACGTAAGGCCTAGAACGTGTTTGTATATATACCATTCTCTACGTTGGTATCTAACAGTCCAAAGGACAACGTAAGGCCCAGAACGTGTGTAATATTCACCTTGCACAACACTGACTCATGAGAGGTATGCCCTCATGACTACAAATAAATCACAACCAACAAAGAGGGCACATCACACCACAATTTAGTCGATGGTAAATTTGGTGCAATCACCTAGATAATTTGGCGATTTTTTTTCTTCTCTCCACTCTCTCACCGCTTCTTCTTCTTTAACAAAAACACCTCTAACAACTCCTTCTCTGCTCAGATCTGGTCCATTTTGGGCTAGATCTGAGCAGATTTATCCATTTTTTTCTTGCTTTCTAGTTTAGTTAATTACTTTAGCTTAGTTGTTATCATGTTTTTTAGTTTTCTACAACATTATGGTGGTTTTATCTCCTTTTTGAAGGTTTATCTACACTTTAATGGCGGTTCTTGGTTATTACTTGGGGTTTTAAGATCAATATGAATGTTCTCCAACGACAAAACTTTCATCTTTGATGTCTCCGACGAAGAAATCTTCATCATTAATCTATACAACGATGGAAACTATACCGGTGATTTTTTTGACGACGAAATCTCCTTCCCTAGCTAGTTACAAGAGATTTGAGCAAATCACTCCTATTTTGGGAGCACATCTTTCTAAAGAAGAAAATCAAACAAAATGGTTGGAATTTAATTCCGAGAAGAACCAATCTTCCTCCAATTTAATCGGATCTTATTCATACTTGTATTTGTCTTACTCCGGTAATCATTTTCTTTCTCTTGTCGGATTTCTCGGTATTGTATTTTTACGGTATGACCTTGTTTCATTGTATTCTATTATTTTCGATCTTAAACTCATTGTAACCTCGAATTACCATTAATGAAAAGGTTCCTTGTTTGTCAAAAAGAAGAAAAAAAACTAGATAATTTGGCCCGACTTTCAATGGAAGAAACAACCAATATCAAAACACTTATTGAAACTGCTGCACACGGACCGTTGGAAAAACAGAGGCTCACGAGTGAAACATGCAAACCAACATAAAGCATATTATAACACACAACTAACCCAAGACTTATCCTTCCTCGAAATAACGATGAATGGCATACATCACACGAATATGATAACACCTCAAAATAAAAAACGGACCACCTGACGTAGGTGCAACACCTGAGCACATTCATATCATAAAAAAGGGGATCGACTCGGCTTTCTATGTTTGCACAAGAGTCAGTGTTTGTGATATTTTCTATCCGAGACATGAAGTACCTTGTGTTATCTTTAAGGAGAAAAAATAGTGCACAATACAAACGAGAATCCATCAAGAAGAAAGCCAAAATAAATCTTAGTACTTCCCTCAACAGTTATTAAATTATTTCTACCCAAATGGTGCACATTTTCGGATTAGAAACAAGGGGATCGACTCAGTCTTTCAATGAAAATGCCTCAAAGAATCTTATAAAAACAATTAGGAAGAGCATATCCACGATATATTTGTTTGCGACAAGAACCAACATTTGTGATATTTCCTATCCGAGGCGTAAAATTGAGTTGTGATATTTCCAAAGGAGAAAAAATGGCTCACAATGCTTACGAGAATCCATCAAGAAGAAAGCTAAAATAAATCATAGTATTTTCCTCAGCAGTCATTAGATTAATATAAAATTTATCATCGGTGTCGCAAGTACCATACCTAAAGCTGGAACATTACTTATCACTAGTCTAGTATTTCCATAACTCTGCTAGAGACGACCCACTTGAATACATCAACCAAGAAATCCGGTATCCTCTACCGGAGATACCGCAACATATAATTCAATAAAAAATAGAGATAAAAACCAACAAACCGATAACATCTATACTTGTTTTTAAACTACAATTATCTGGACTAATAAGGCAACTTTGTCAGCCAAAAATAAATAAATAGGACAACTGAAGCTACAACAAGAAGCTCGATTCCTAAGGTCGCCATGAGATGTGAGCCATTGTTAATTGCCTTTTATCTCTGAGACACGAAGTAGTTCGCATTATCTCCTTTAGGGATTTCCTAACTTGGCTAAGGAAGCATACTATGTCCGCAGGACTGACGATCAAAGAACCTGGACAAAAGAATGTTTTAAAAAATAGTAGGACAACCGATGCTATGAATAATAATGACAGAGACTTACCGATTAAGCACAACGATGACAAAGCTACAAGTAGGAGCACCCCAGAATTCAAAATTTCTCGGAAAATGAAAGGAGAGCATAATATTAAAACACGGTGATGGGGGAAGATAAAGTACCACCAAGCAACCAACCAGATACTCAAGTCAGATGGCACACATGCGCATACACTAAGGAGGACAAAAAACATTAAGAGCATTACTCGATTGACCCCACTAAGCATCAATATGTCAGGTTTGGTTGTCAAGTTTAATAACGAAGCTCATTGCTTGAATTGATTACTAAAGTCAACTTCGTTAGGTTAGACTTAGGACATTAAATGTTGAGACGATCTTCAATTACTTTTGAGGATTGGAAGACAAAGAACAAACATAGATATCATTATCCAAGGTGAGGTTAGTAACTTGAACAACTGTTTCATTTTTATCCAGTTCTCACAGTCTTATTCATCAAAAACATATATAACATGCAAAGTTTGTTTACGTGGCTTTAGTATATATAAGGTGACTTGATGATTATTAATGATCAAAATATTAATTTACTAGTGACAACTGGTGCTATATATGAATAATGATGATAGAGTCTTACCGATTAAGCACAAAGATGACAAAACTGCAAGTAGGTGCACACCAGAATAAAATATTTCGAAAAATAGAACATGTACGAAGAGCATAAGATTGTAACACGATGAGATAGCAAAACAAAGTACCACTAAACAACCAATCAGATACTCAAGCCAGATGGCACGCATGAACACACTATGAGTGGGATCATGCCTTAAGAGCATTGCTCGGTTAACCTCACCAAGCGTGTGTATGTCAGGTTTGGTTTTCAAGTTTATTAACAAAGCTCACTACTTGAATTGCTTACTAAAGTCAACTTTGTTGGGTTAGACTTATGACATAGAATGTTGAGAAAATCTCAAGTTACTTTTGAATATTTGAAGACGAAGAACTAAAGAACAAACGAGGATATCATCCTTCAAGATGAGGTCAGTAACTTGAACAATTGTTCCATTTTTATCTAGTTCTCACAATATATCTTATTCACTGAAAACATAAGGCGCCTTTATCATTAGCTATGTTAAAAGTGTCGCAAAAATGAAATACATTAGTTATTTCCACAACTTATTGTATTGGGTTACGAGGTATGATTTTTTATACTTTTATGATTTCAGCACAACATTAATGTTATACTTGTTACTAGTTAGTGTTGAACTTTCGGTAACTAGATATCTCAATCTAGTTTGACTTCATGCTTTAAAAACATGTTAAAAACAATTTCGTAAGTATGCCTAAAAGCTAGTTTGTACTCGGATTAAGTTTAACATTTAATTAAGGATTCTGAAACGATTCTAGAATCAGTTCCAGAACCAAATTCCAATTTGCATTTTCAAATTGTCCGTTTCTTTCTTGATCAAACGGATTATGATGTTGATGCAAGTTGGGTCGGAAAATCCAAATGCCAATAAATATTGAACACGATTACGTAAATTTAAACTATGTTCATATTGATTCCTTTCATACTCAAGGAAAGATCCTAGATTAATACTTGAGATTAATTTCATATTATATACTTATCATTTATATTTATATGCTTTTCTTTCCCAATAGATTTCACATAACTAGTCTACTTATTTATCGAAGTACATGGATTTGCAACTAGCTAAATATGATTGTAATACTAGTGGGATATCTCAAGTACTAATGTGGCTATGATTATCTATTATATATTTTGGAAACAAAATATCTTTACATTTGATGCAAAAGAATTGTACGTGTTAATATAGACATATGATATCAAAAATATTGCTAATTTTGGAAATATGCTTTATTGAATATTTTTACGATTTCAAAATTGGTCATTCTTGTTTCCAAACAAGCCTTGGTATTGACACTTTAAATAACGAAATCTTGTATTCTTACAAACTCATCTTAGAACACACCAAGTTGTGAGGAAGTTATTGTCGAGTGTCATTAGTCACGATTATGTTCGAAAAATACAATTAACTAAATCAAAACCTTCTTAGGATCAAAAAATGGTGGGAAACTGTATTTATTTTTTATTTAATTATAGATAAGCAATTATATATTCCATGGTGATTCTCGTCTGCAATAAGGCCACTCAAGAACTTTAATGATCGGGATATATAGATTTAAATAATTCGAAATTATGGATAGATCTATTAATTTGTGGTTGTTAATTGACTTCATTTCTGTATGACAATTTGTTTCTCTTGTTATGTCAGAATGGGAGGACACCAAAGTCTATTGATGCTGGCAAGGACTTGATTCAGCAAAAGGTCAAGGTTTGAGTCCCATGAAAAGAAGTAAGAAAAAATCATGGTTATGAATTTCAGAACTAGTTCTAATAGTTATCTGCATGATGATTCTCGAGTTCAGACTCCAAAAACCTATTGTGCATTCTTTAGTTCTTATTGCTATGTATAGTGTTCATGCTTCTGACAGATGACCACTAGCACTGAACCATGTGGTACTATGTGATATATTCTAGGGTGTTGGTTTAATGAACTTTAATCGAGTATAAAATAAATTATTACAACTTTGTTTTCCTTGTGTACTAGATATTAATTTTCCTTCCAAGTGATTTCAACTTTGAAACATTGTGTACAATTAATATTTTATGTTCTCCAGGTTTTATCAAGGCATGATCGAGTCTTATAATCGTAAATCAAAAAATCAAAAGGTAAATGTTCTGTAGATGAGAAGTTTTTCTGCTTTGTATTTATAGTCGAATTTTGGTTTGAACTTCATGCATTATTATTTGATAAACGCAGGTTGTGTATCTAGACGGCGAGATAGAAAAATTGTAACTGAAGAAGGAAAAATGGGAAGCTATTGAAGAGTTTGAAACATAAGTAGGTGTTATAACACATTTCTATATTTCCAACAAGAAGAAAGAGTCTGTTAGACCATTGCTCGGTCGAACTCGCATGCGTTGCTATCTCAAGCATGTTTGTCAATGTTAGTGATCAAAACTATAAGTCTTGATTTCTAGCCGATTTTAGCTAAAGGTCTCGGACTAGGATAGAAAGTGTAGTTGAGCTCAAGACTCCATGGCAATCATCATATAAGACGAAAGACTACTCAAGGAACTGGTGGAACTTCATCGACTAAAAGGTATGTGGAGAATTGAACTTATCTGTCACTCAAAAGTCTATTTACTCTATCTCTTATTCTTGAGATAAAAGTCGTTTTGATATAGACTTTCATTATACACATTTGTTATTTCGAGCCGAGTTTAACTCGCCTATCTATTTCTCGAAATATGTGTTGGTAAGCTTTCGCTTTAGACAAATTCATCTTTACCTAGTGACGAATGTCATGTTATGTTTCAATCACTTTGAAAATTGCTCTGATGAAAAATGGTCTGTCAATAACAGCTATATAACGTCCTATGAGAATGTTTCATTGATTGAAATGAGAGTTTAGATTACATAACCTTAGGTAGGATATAAGCATTGCTGTGGAAACACATATATGTATAAGTCCTTATTCCTTGAACCAAAGTTTGCGAACTTTGTTGATCAAGAGAAACGGAATGTGACGTGAGCCAAGTCCGCGAACTGGCGAAAGTTCTCGACCCGAGAATTTCTGCTGAAGTTTGTGAACTCCTTCCGTGAGCTTAAGTCCGCGAACCCAGTCCGCGAACTTGAGTAGGTTATATCTAAAATCGGTTGTTCTTGAACTCATGTTTATATAAACTAAAGAATGCTCATGTTTATATAAACTAAGTTCATGAATCAATTCGAGTGAATCAAACTGTTTTTTCTTCGATTGTGTCTTATGTAGTTACATAAGATCTAAGCAATTGAACAACTCTCTAACTAGTTCATTTGAGTCATTTGAACTAGTTATGGTGAAGAAGAATATGGTTGTATGAAAGTGATCATATGGCTAACCATTTGGTTAACTATTGTTGAACCAACAAATGTTAATGTTTGGGAACGGTTACATAAACCAAAAATTGGACATTTCATTTGTGTGTAACAAGCTAAGGTTTCGATCCAACGGTTGAGAAATATTAGCTTGAATCTAATCAGGTTTTCATCTAACGGTGAATATTTGTTAGCAAGCTAACATTGATTGCAAACCCTGATTTGAAAGATTATATAAGGGAGAACTCTAGCAACTGGGAAACCTAATCCCCACACCTTACGTGTGATACTAGTTGCATAAGCTAGAGTCGATTCTCCTTTAACCTTGGGTTTTCTTCTCTAAACCAGGTTAACGACTTAAAGACTTCATTGGGATTGTGAAGCCAGACCGATACTAATTTTCTTGTAGTTGTGTGATCTGATCTTGTTGTTTCTATCGTATGAGTACAATTGGAATAATTGGCTTGAGATTTATATCTCCGATAGGCAAGATAAAAAAGAAATCACAAACACTTCGTCTCATCGTTTGTGATTCTGCAATACCTTTTTCGCTGCGTCGATTAAGATTATTGTGAGGTGATTGATACTACTAGGCTGTTCTTCGGGAATATAAGTCCGGGTTATCAATTGGTTCCTGTTCACCTTAATTTATCAAAAGACGGAACAAAAACTCGTAGGTATATTCTTGGGAGACGGATTTATCTATTACCGTAGACTTTTCTGTGTGATAGATTTGTTTATTAAAGTCTTCGACTTTGGGTCATAGAAACTCTTAGTTGTGGGTGAGATCAGCTAAGAGAATCAAGTACGTAGCATCCTGCTGGGATCAGAGACGTAGGAGCATAACTGTACCTTGGATCCGTGTGAGATTGATTGGGGTTCAACTACAGTCCAGACCTAAGTTAATTTGGAGTAGGCTAGTGTATGTAGCGGCTTAATACAATGTGTGTTCAATCTGGACTAGGTCCCGGGGTTTTTCTGCATTTGCGGTTTCCTCGTTAACAAAATTCTGGTGTCTGTGTTATTTCTATTCCGCATTATATTTGTTTATATAATTGAAATATCACAGGTTGTGCATTGTTCAATCAATTAGAATATCCGACCTTTTGGTTGTTAATTTAAATTGATTGACACTTGGATATTGGTCTTTGGTACCATCCAAGTTATCTTTCTTTGATAAAGACTCGCAGATTTCTATTTGCTTGAGTAAAGATCAAATCGAGAGATTGAGTTATAAACTCTTTGATATACTTTTCTCTAGATTGAGTCTGACTATCTAGTTGAGTCTCTAGAAAGTATATTGGAGTTTGTCCATACAGATTGCTAAGCGAAATATTAGGTGTGGTTGTTGTACCCCCGCTTTTTTCAATTGGTATCAGAGTGGGCAAACACATTCAAGACCTTATAAGTCTGTATTTGTAGCGATCTGACTCTATGGACAGAGGTGCTATCTCTATTAACGTACCACCAGTCTTCTATGGCTTTAATTACTTATGGTGGAAAATTGCTATGCGAGCTTTTCTTCAAGCGCGTGATTTTCAATCATGGGTATATGATGTTAATGGCTATGATCCTCCCGTTATGGAAGTTGGAAGTATAAACGTTCCCAAGAATATTGGTGAATACAGCCCTGCTGAGATACTTGCTACAAAGCAAAATTCCGACGGTTTGAATGCCATCATACAAGCCATTACCCCAAATATTCAGCACCATGTGTCAAATTGCACTAAGTCGCAAGAAGCTTGGGATATCTTAGAAAACGTTTTTGAAGGTAATACCAGTGAAAAGGAAGCTAGGCTTCAAAACCTTAATTCCGATTGGGAAAACCTTTATATGGCAGATGAAGAAACATTTGATGAGTTTAATCACAAAGTGTCTGAAATTGTTAATGCATCTTTTGTATTGGGTAAAACTATTCCTGAAAAGGACATTGTGATGAAAATTCTCAGATCGCTGCCATCCAGATACGATTCTAAGAAGCATGCCATCGTTGAGGGAAATAACTTTGATAATCTCTCCAGAAATACGCTGGTTGGGAAGCTTAAGATCTTTGATCATGAACATTCATCCAAAACTAAGGATGTTGCGTTCAAAGCACTAAAGGACACTAAATTACTTGATAAAAGTAAAAAAAGTGTATATCTCTGAAGATGATCACTCTGAGACAGATTCATCAGATGAAGATCTTGATAAATCAGTCTCGATGATCACAAGACAGTTTAGGGATCTTCTGCTGAAGAGAAGTACACGGTTCTCCAGAGATAAGCCTAAGGCATCAGTCAAACCTCATAATCGTGTTCCTCCTAAAAATAGGGATATTGATGAAACTGATGATGAGGATATGCCTCAGTCTTTAAGTGTAAAGGATTTGGATATTTTGCAAACGAGTGCCCAAATCGTAAAAAAATACACTGGGAACAAAGGTCTTGCTGCAACTCTTGATGAAATGTCTGACAACTATGATTCTAATGAAGACAAGAAATCAAGTGTTGCACTTCTAGGTGAAAATATTAATTTTGATATTTGTAGCAATACATACATCAATCTTGATATTCTTTCAGAAGATAATCCAACTATTCTGGAAGATAAAGTTGATCCATTCTTTGGAAACTCTGTTTATAATGTTTCAGGTTCCACTATGTGCCCAGCTGCGTGTACATCTCAAAAGCCTGACTTTTATCCTAGACTGATGCGTTCGTATTGTTCTCTAAAGGGTCATGAACTTTCAAGGTGTTACAAGTATAAACACCAACTGAGGAACGTCAACAAACTTCAACGAAGAGCAAATCATTTAACA
This sequence comes from Papaver armeniacum, assembly GCA_023531295.1. Classification (NCBI taxonomy): domain Eukaryota; kingdom Viridiplantae; phylum Streptophyta; class Magnoliopsida; order Ranunculales; family Papaveraceae; genus Papaver; species Papaver armeniacum. Next base: position 96,313 of record JAJJWW010004222.1, read on the forward strand.
AGGAAGCTTAAACATGCTCAGAAGACCACTGAGGTATGTAGGATCTTATCTTCATTTAAGAAGTTAGTTTCCAATGAAAAAACCAAGACCATTAGAGAAGAGAGTATGGTCGAGTCGGTTTGATAAACAGAAGTCTGAGGATTCCTTTCATGAGGACAATGGTGGACAAATTGTTGTTCACCGCAATGCAATTTAATTGTGTTGATTGATGAAAATCTTGTATAATGTGCCTGATCAAAAGAGACAATGATTTTGTACCTCTCAGGATTTAGGAAAAGTTTTTTTTTCTTTTCTTAGTTTTTGCTCTTTCCTGTCTTTCTACAAAAAGAGAGGGTTATGATCGTCAATTCTACTCTTTATAGGTTTGAGAGTTGGACGTGTACGAACCTGTTAAAGGTTTCGAAACCCTACATTTCTTTTCCTTCATTGAAACTCCTTTTTATCTCAAGACTACTTGTTGAAATTGTAATTTCCTCTCACAAACCCATACGCCTATGGATGCTCCAAGTGATATGTCTTCTGATGGAAAGGATGTTAATATGATTGTCAAGCAATCAATCATGAAGGAAAAAGAGAAATCTCCGTTATCTCTGACATTGAAAAGAAAAAGAAGGAATGTGAGGAAGCCAAGAGCTGTTCCTTCAAACTCTCAGAAGTTTTCTGATGTTCTTGAAGTGTTGAAAGAGATGCGAAAGGAGATTCAACAAATAAAGGCTTTTGTGTATAAGACTCATGAGATTCAGAAGACCCTGGTTCGACATCATCAGCCAAGAAGGTGTATTGATATAAACTCCTACCTTAATGAACCTTACGTCCCAATGGATGTTGACGGCAAGGAGTTCGGGGACGATAAAGAATTCTTCAAAGGTCTTAACATCTAGTAAATCTTCTATTTTTCTGTTTTTGTTTATAAGAATAACTAGATTTTGGAATAGCCATTATTGTGATTACACATATCTATGTCCAACGTTTTCATCTTCATGTTTTTAGATTTATTGGTTTAAACTCTAAATTTGTTTGGAAGATGATTTTTGCAGTATTAATCTTTATGGTTATATATATTTTAATTGTTATAGGATATGTGTGTTAGCGTCCGTGAACTATGATTGTCCCATATCTTGTCAAAAGTAAACTCTTTCATAATTCGATATTCATATGTTGATAAAGGAATGAATGGACTTTTGACAAATACAAAAGTTAAGCCTATATTGTCAATTATTGACGCAAGATAGGTTCAAATCTTTTGTTTTCAAGGATTATGTCTATTGTTTGTCATTGTGCAAATGGTGATGGAAAATAGAATGAATCCTTGTGTATTCCGCTAAGGGAATCAAGTACGTAGCATCCTGCTGGGATCAGAGATGTAGGAGCATAATTGTACCTTGGATCAATGTGAGATTGATTGGGGTTCAACTACAGTCCAGACCGAAGTTAATTTGGAGTAGGCTAGTGTCTGTAGCGGCTTAATACAGTGTGTGTTCAATCTGGACTAGGTCCTGGGGTTTTTCTGCATTTGCGGTTTCCTCGTTAAAAAAATTCTGGTGTCTGTGTTATTTATATTGCGCATTATATTTGTTTATATAATTGAAATCTCACAGGTTATGCGTTGTTCAATCAATTAGAATATCCGACCTTTTGGTTGTTGATTTAAATTGATTGACTCTTGGATATTGGTCTTTGGTACCATCCAAGTTATCTCTCTTTGATAAAGACTCGCAGATTTCTATTTGCTTGAGTAAAGATCAAATCGAGAGATTGAGATATAAACTCTTTGATATACTTTTCTCTAGATTGAGTCTGACTGTCTAGTTATTCTCTAGAAAGTATATTGGAGTTTGTCCATACAGATTGCTAAGCGAAATATTGGGTGTGGTTGTTGTACCCCCACTTTTTCAGAGTCTATGAAATCAAACTTCCCGTTATTTTTATGGAAACCCTTAGTTAACTATTGATTGTCTTGAGTTTATTGATATGAAGCTGGATTCTTCATTAAGTCATGACTCATCTTTTTGATTATGGAAATATATTTGGGATATTTTGATTTTGGGTCCCAACTTTGTGACCAATGTTGCATTTGGGTCCTAAAAAATTCAATACTAGAGTTTGGGTCCCAGGAGTATGGTTGACCGTCTTGACTGTTAGTAAAATCTATTAGTAGGAATTACTGTTTAATCCAGTTTTTGATGACCCAGTTAATGGCTAGTACACCCGTGAAAAACATTTACTCCCTAGTCCAAAAACTTTGGACTAGATTATTTACTCGTTAGTCCAAAAACTTTGTGAAGATTATAAAGTGTGTTTTCTAAATGCCTAAAACACCCTTCCAAATCTAATTAGTATCAACACATGTAAATGTTACTAGTAGTATGTTATTACATACTAGTAGTATCAATACGGTGATACTACATATTAATATGTACTGTACTAGTAGTAACAAAAATATGTTACTAGTAAATTAGGTAACTACTTTACTATACTAGTAGTAATATATGTACTAGTTTACTAGTATACTAGTGTAAGTAAACTAGTTACTAGTTACTACTAGTATACTAGTAGTAATATGTAGTACTAATATTAATATGTTGTATGTATATTACTATAACATAACAGTATTAATATGTAGTATCAATACATAACTTAACAGTATTGATATGTAGTACAATACATATTGATACTACATATATAACATTTATTTATATGTAGTACATAACATATTGATACTACATATTGATATGTAGTGTCAATACATAACATAACAGTATTTATCTATATGTAGTAAATAAATATTGATACTACATATTGATATGTAGTATCAATACATAACACAACATTATTTATATGTAGTATCAATACATAACATAAGAGTATTTATATGTAGTAACATATGTTAATGTTACTAGTAACATATACTACTAGTATTAATATATGTAGTAACATATACTACATATGTAGTAACATATACTACTAGTAACATATGTAGTTGTTGATGGTGGATTTTCATTTAAGGGCTGAAATTGTAAAAGCCAAAATTATGCGCTAACATCTTGCAAAAGATAAAGCCATTAATAAGTGATGAATACTTCTTCACTTTACTAATTCACCTAGAATAGAGCATGTAGCAACAATCCCAGCATTCTGTGAATTAAATACACGAAATTCATCCAGGTTGGAGCATGTAGCAATAATCCCATATACCCTGTGAATTTACAACATTATTAATTAATGCATAACCAGCCTCGTATTTCCTGTACTCATTACCGGTGCGGCATGACGACTGAGTGTTATTCTCAGTAGAGCAACACGAATATCCAAGCATTAATAATAAAACATGTACGAAATACCCAGGCTACAACTCTCGGTGTGTTATACTAGCCCGATTGAGCATGTTTGAACCCGAACCCACCATATCGGTCTCGAAACGATCACGACCATCCAACCTCACCAAAGCATGATTGGATGGCTTAGATTAAATCCATGACCCCAAGCAGGTATTGGAATATTCACCACCAACCCAACGCGGGCCAGCATGGTCGGCCTCCCCAAAACGGTGGCATAGTTTGCGAAACCGTCCAAACCAAACCAGTATGGACGGAAAACCCTAAATTAGGGTTTGCGGCACATTACATGTATCGCAAAACAGTCTCAACCATCCATCTTCGCAGGCATAGATGGAGGGTGTAGATGTAGATTCAAAGGGCCCAGAGCATGTCAACACAAACATCGTGGGCCCGCCTACATACCTGACTGATCGGTCAGGACCAACTATGGTTGGTCGTCTTGATTCGTGCGTCCCAAACTGGGTATGACACACGGCCGGCAAAACCTGATTAGGGTTTGTGTCGCGATCACGAGCGTCCCTTTTCTCCTGCTCGGATGAAGGGTCCAGGAATAGACTAAGCAGGTCCGGTAAGTATCAACATGATCACTACGGGCCCACCTATCTCCACACCCGATCGGCCAAGACCAAACTTGGTTGTACACCTCGATTCGCACGCCCAAACCAGGCGTGGTCGCACCTCCTAATTGTGGCCGATCTCGACCACTCAACTTCTAGGACAAATTGAGTGGCTTAGATCACGTTTCATGAGGCAATGAAGTACAGGCGTGAACACCAGCCTACCACCCACACGCCGAATCAATCGGCCGGGACCGACCAGGCTTGGTCGTCTTGAAACGCGCGCCCGAAGTGGGCATGATGCGCGGCGTTTGCGACACCAGATTTCTGTTGCAAATCGATCTCAACCGCTCCTCTTTGCCGGTCAAATTGAGTGGCCTAGATCGCACCTTCATGGGACAGTGAGGTACGGACGTGTACACCGGCATGCCGTCTACACGCATGCCCGGTCGGTCCTTTCCAAAACACCTCCCATGCTTGGTTTCGACCAAGTTGAAGAGTGATGCCTGCGCACCTCTTCAAAAGCCCTAAAAACTTCATCAACGGTCGCAGATGAGCGTCACAGATCATCTCGTCCGTCAACTCTACCCGCTTGGTCAAGCAGCCCTGGTTAGGAGTTAAGAGACCAGCAAGGCATCACCACGATCACCGTCCACCACTCTTCCACATGAGGTGATCGGCCAAATCGTGGCTTGCCCGTATATCCTCCAAACGATCACTCGAAGATGGTGGACATGATGCTATTTTAAGACGCTTAAATTCGTGACTTACTCAGTTAAGCCTTAAAAACAACGATGCTTCATACATGCTTTGAATATACTTGATGCGAAGACTGCATAGAATACACACGATACTTCACAAGTATCGACTTCCTAAATAACTTAGTTATTTAGTCTAGCATTACATGCTACTTTCTGTGGGTCCCATGATCCACACACTCGAGACATCAATCATGTCACAAACTGGGAGATACATACTGGGTATTGGTCTGGCGGTTTATAGCGTGCGGCGTGCAACGCGCCATCACAAGAACGTGTCAGGAAGTCATGGACAGTTAGAGACGACAGGAGAAGTGGGCAAGACTAGTCGTGTAACACCAACACACAACTCCATTACTCCATCACTCCACTTCCTCCACTTCCCACGAGAGACGTGAATAAGGATCAAATGACTTGTATAAATAGGTTCTCCTCCCTATTTCCAACAACGAGAACAAGTCCAGGCAACCGAGGCAAGTGTTGATACCATCGTATTCAAACAAGGAATCGATAGCTTACATCCCGCAAGCCGGTTCAAGCTTTACGATACAAGTCATACATAGCCAACACCTTCAAAATCTCAACACCTTCTTCGCTTCCCTCCCTAAGACCAACCCCATCTCCTTCACTTTGGGACCGAAATAAGTCTGGAACGGCCATTCCTTGGTTTAGGCCGGCTTTGCATGATTGATTTCTCGAATCTACAAGCACTCCCGTGTAGTGCATTTGTTTAAGGTTTAGACTCATTTCTCATCCACACACCCCAAATTACCAAAATCGGCAGAAATAGTTTTTACCCATAAACAATTGGCGACCACAGCGGGAGGTTAATCTCTCGGTTGTAAAGTCAATTTCTTCGAAATCCGATTCAATTTCATAAATTTCAAAAAGGGTGGATCTTAGAATCAATTCAATCAACAATTTATTTTCAAGATGGTGGAACTCAGGTCTGGATCAGCAATCAATTCTGATGGGGCTAGTGTGGATAACACTCCCGGTGTCGATGTACCTGTCAGTGGAGCTACCGTGGTCAATACATCTCGTGGAGCCGTCACTTCTATCCCCAACGCTAGCGGAGCAGGAGACATTCCAGTAGGCATAACGCCTCCCATCACCAGAGCCAGAGCAGCCGCAAATCCCGGCATCTCCTCAAGTGTAACGCCTCCAGTGGTCACCAGGGAAACAATTGTTACTCCTTCATCAAGACGAGGAGCCGGAGGGACGATAGGAGGACCACCGCCCATTACCATTGCAGACTTGATGGAGAAGCAGGAGATTCTTGCTAAGACTCAAACGGATATGGCCGCAACCCAGAAAGAGGTACTCACTTTCCTTAAAACTTTAACTGAACGATTGCCACAAGATTCACGACAACCCTTGGAGACAACAAGAAATGTCTTCAATACACCCGGAGCAGGCGTTTCCACTCGGACCCACATGAGTGAAGAAGCTCGTGTTGCTCCTTAACGCCCAAGAGAGAGGGACCAGCCATCCAACTTCATCACACGTGAGGACTTGGAACGACTTTTCCAAAACCGAGGCAAAGGAAATCTGATGGATGCACACCAACATCAGCCGTCGTACCCTCAAGATGTGCAACGAATCCCTCTTCCAAGAGGATACACCTCTCCTCAGTTCTCCCTCTACGATGGCAATGGTAACGCTCGTGAACACGTTTCTCGATTTTTGGAATCCTTGGGGAGCACGAGTACAATCATGTTCTCCGCCTGAAAGAGTTCTCGAAATCACTTACGGGAAGGGCGTACACCTAGTACAACAACATCACACCTGACAGCATATCCAATGGGGGCGAGATGGTCGGTGCTTTCTACAGGAAGTATTTCTTCGTATCTGAGCAGATCACATTTTCAGATCTAGGGAGAGTCTTGGTAGGCCTCTAAAGGTGTATAATTTTAAGCCTACATGTTATACCGCAAGTGCACGGCGTATATCGGAGACACGGCAAGTACGGGTCGATCCCACAGAGAAATGGGTGTGCTATGTATGATCTAAGGCTTGCTTCTTCAACTGATTTCAAGAGTAACAATGTGACAACATGGGATTTGTGCCGATACGGCTGAATTGTAGTGAAATGAACCTAAACTAAGGTATAGACAGTGACAAAAAGGGCTTGCTTGGTCTTCAAATCCACCTCTCGAATTCCTACTATGTGCTCAACTAGTTGAGTGTCTTGTTCCTATGCCGAGGTAAGTATAAAGTGTCAATTTTTACCACCTATTTAGGGAGTTTCTCCTAGTGATAACTCAAATAATGCTAAGGCACTAATCCTAAGTACTAGTTGTCTAATTAAGCACAACTAGTCGGGGAATTAGTATTAAAAATAGAAGCAAGAGCTGAAACACTCTCAACTCAAGTATTAACCTAACTACAATGCATCCATGGCATTGGCATGCACCGTGGAGAGAAAAAAGGTTGAGGTGTTAAAATTGAAGCTATCTTGTCAATTAAGCACTCAAGAACAACTTAACACGATTAAACACAATTGGGAATTAGGGTTTCATTGAAACCCCAACAAACTAAATTAAAACATTAAAACTGCAAATAACAGCAATTAAATCTACAAGGATACATCCTGGCTAACCCAGGCATGAGCAAAAATAACTTCTACATCATATATTTATACATGCAACAGACTACCAAAACCCTAATTCTTAAAAATAGAAATTACACAAAAATCTCTCACCCATACTCTCTGCATCGGTTGTTGGCTCTGCTCATGCTTCTCTGACCTCTGAATCGACCATGCACAATGGGTTTGGTGAAACCCTAGTTTTAGTTTTCTCTAAGTTAGCCTCTAGGGTAGAAGCTAAGTGAGAGAAAACTAAACCTAGAGTAATGGTGCGACTCTTTGGGGTTGTTGTTGCGGTGACGACGAGAGATGGAGTGGTGGTGCGGCTAGTGTCGTGGGAGTGATGGAGTTGGTGATGATGGTCTCGAATCGGGTAAGGGAGGAGAAGGTGAGGGTAAGGGATTTGCAGAGAAGAAAGAGAAGATGGAGAAGAGAAATGATAGAGTTGCTCGATGGGTATAGGGTTAGGTCGATAGGGTGTAAGGCGGGCACATGGGAAGTGTCGATGGGAAGGCATCGGCGAGCGTAGGATCTAGCCGGAGAAGATCCGAACGGTCGAGGGGAACCGAGGCGATTTCTTTGTGGAGCGGGAGTATCAAGACATGATGTGAACGATGGAGCGACCGTAGGATGTAGCTAGACGCGATCTGAACGGCTCGGGATGAACGGGTTCGGATCCGGGTCGTGGGTAGCTCTAGCCCATGTCTTCCTTGTTAGGTTGCAACTGATTCGCGCGCGGGCTTTGGCTATCTGCTCCATAAATGCTCGTCTCCAATTCTTTGCTCTTTTGGCTCCTCAATTTCTCCGGACTTTATTTAGTACCTAAAACACAAAATTAATTAATACAAATATTTATTCTTGAAACAAAGAAAACACAGAATCTGGGATAATATCTGATTTCTAAGCGCAAAAGATGAGTAAAATGCCAATAAAAAGGTGTATAAATATGCACTATTTGGCACTCATCAAATACCCCCAAACCTGAATTTTACTTGTCCTCAAGTGAAACAGAAATGGAGAAATCCTAACTATACCCCCCGTCGCAGTCTCTCGAATGCATTTAGCGTATGCACTAAGCCTTTAAACCCCTAGGTGTCCCTAGTGGACGAGTTGTAGTCTCGTGAGGGTTTACCATAGGTGTACCCACAAAACCTTCTCCAACTTCAGAGTGTAAAAGAGTCTCAAGCATCCAAGGAGCTATGAGGACATAGAGTTTCTGCATGCTAGTAACAGAAGTTGGAACTACCAAAGAACGCATTCTCATCCTTAAGTGCTGAGCGAGAAGTAACCATACCATATGAAAGAATTCGGATTCGATTGTGATCATAAGCCTCGACTTCTGCCTCACCATTAGGGTTTTATGATAATTGCACTCAAAAGATCGCTTTTTTAGTCTCTCATGTGTGCGGCGGGAATAAAGAGAGAAATCCCGCACACGTTGTAGGTAAGAAGGATAACCTTCCGAAATAAAATCGGAGACTCCACGAAGTGTGGACAAAAAGAATATCTTTTACGATGATCTCTAAGAAAGGAAATCAACCATTAGCAAGGGGTGGGAGTACTCACTCACTTCTCACCCGATCGGCAATTAATATCACTCTCTCATAAGAACCATAGAAACGTCTTCAATCTTCGGTCTTCGGTCTTCAATTGTTGATGACGAACTTCTAAACTTCACAAAACTTGACAATTTTTAACTTTTCTACTTAAATTCCTTGTTGTTTGGATTTTTCTTTTTGAACTCTTCTTTACCATGGTGGTAGCAAAAATAAACTACAAATTTTTTTTTTTTGATTTTTTTTTTTTTTTTTTTTTTTTTTTTTTTTTTTTTTAGCTTACAAAAAGTGAAAATAAAAATACAAATAATGAAACAACTAACTCCATGGACAAAGGACTTTATCACTCAATTTTTCCACACTTGTATTGTCTTGATTTTATAAATTTTATTAATTCTCATCCTATTTTCTTTTCTTTGTTGCACATAAACCTTGGACTATATCAATTTTTCTTTCAATATTACGATCTTTGCTCCGCTTGCCGACGATGATGTGTTTCTATGGGTCTTCCGATTGAAAGAGAGAGTGTGCTAACTGCAAATCGATATTTAGAAGGAGTTTTCTTCTTTAAACGTCACCCTCATGATTGACAAAAACTAGCACTCAAGAGATCAAAAGTAGTGCTGAAAATGGTGCGAAGTTGGGTAGCTCACCATTCCTACCCGGAATTTACGTAAGGTGACACACACTCTAATGACTTTTCTAGAAAGTTGCAAAAAATGAAGGTTGGTGCCTCACTTGATGTAAAATGGGTAGTCTCCACTATGGGTGATCACAATTCTACTACCGAATATCTAAACAACACCTAATTTGCTCTCCGGTATGGTTAAATCCAACTTTAACGCTCTAATCAACTAAGAAACCCGATTGTGTTCTCCGGTACTTCCAAGTTCTGTTATTTCGGTCAGAATCTCTATGTAAACATAGCTAGAAGCATGCTAGTGACTCTAAAATCTCTAAAAGTTGGAGGTTTTTACAAAAAGAGTTTTAATTTTTTTTTTAAATTTTTTTTTTTTTTTTTTTTGAAAATAAAAGATTAAAAAGATTAAAAACTCAATATGCAAAAATATGCAAATGCACCCCCAAACCTAAATCAAACATTGTCCTCAATGTGTCAACAGATAGGAAAAATTTTAAACAGTCACATACCATGAAAACTATGCTGAAAAGAGAAAAGGGAAGAGATTACCGGATGTCGGCGGGAGCAAGGTTGAGCTTCTTTAGTCAAGGCTAGAATCCAACATTCTCAACGGAGATCATATCGGATTAGCATAATATATGCGCATGAAGACTCAACCAATTCAAGAAAAGAAAAATTTAACAAGTCCTACTGGATATATACAATGAAAATTCACCATAAACCAACAAGTCTAAAGAGTTGAGGATCAACCCAATAGAAAATATGTACACACATTAACATGACCTTACACGAGATATAACATGAGAGTGCAAGTAAGACTGCAGATGTGAAGGAGTTTCCCCCAAACCTAAACTTGTGAACAGGTGTGTTTGTGAGAACAAAATCTTGCAATTTTAAAGGTACATCATGCAAAAGGTCTAACTCGAAATGAGTTTTGCTAATTACAAAAGTGACATACACATTCCAACTGTGGCTCCTTAAGAGTGTTATACTTTGATGCAAAATAGTCCAAGAGGACTTGGGAAGCACCAAGCTCTAGGCCTAAGTTAGGCATTTTTAGAAAAGTTGGTTTTGCAATTTTGTGACAAACTACACCTAGGTTGGGTGAAGGAGTTTCAATTTGTGACTTAAGAGAGAGGTTAGGTACATCCAAGTTATTTTCATGTATAAAATCATTTGCACCATCACACACTTTCCTAAAGTCAGAAAAGGGTAAATCATGTTCATTTTCACATGACAATTCATCAATTTCCATGTCAAATTCATCAGAGGAGGCAACATATTGTGACATGGGAAGGGAATCAGACACAACAATAATATCATGATCCAAAAGAACATTAGTGTCAACAGAAGATTCATCCTTTCCTAAGTCACACACAAGTTGTGAAGCATGCTCACATTCATTTGAAGAATTTCACAAAACTAAGCTCATAGTTAATATCACATGTATGAATATTAGAAGAAGTATCATTCATAGGGTTCACGGAAGAGACGCCTAACGTCTACGAACCAAAAGATTCCATCATATTTTCAGCATGCACATGCTCTTCTAACATATCATATTCATCATCATCATCATCATAGAAATGCATTTCCTTATTAAAAATCATAGCATTTCTAGTCCCGTCATTTAAAACAGGTTCATATGCAATATCAATTGCACGAGTAAGACTAGGCATACTATTTTCATTATGGGTGATAAACATTTCATTTTGAAAGTCCTCCCTTTCCTCATTTAGTGCATCACAGATTTGACTCAATTTGAGTTCTAAGCTCGCAACCCTTTGGTCAGTTGACCTTTGATATTGCTCAAGGTTTTGAATCAATTCTAGAATTTCATTATGTGGTTCAATGAAAGGAGAGTTTTCAACAGTAGGAAATTCATAATCAATGCTATATGGTTTATCATGCAATACACTCCTAGCATTATTTTGTTCGATGAGTCTAAGATTTTCCTCCACAGAGTGAGAAGTACAAAATTGTTCATCTCCCCACTGTGGTGAATGATGTATGTGATCATAATGATTAGGGTATGTGAGATCGGGGCCCTGAGAAGGCTCATAAAAATCCCTAAAATAACTATGGTATGTGGGGAGTTCATCCCTGTGAAGCATGCCCGTAAGCAAGCTCTCTAATGGATTTGTTTGTATCCCCAGTTGCAGACCAGAATCCTGACATGATTTAGTACTCAAATTGAACTCAAAGCCCAGTTGAAGTGGACTAAGTTTGGTTTTAGTGGGATTGGTTTGTTTGGGCTTTGTTGTTTGAAGCCCAGGTTTTTGTTGGGAAAGTTTGGTTTATGTGGGAAAGTTTGGTTTTTGTGGGAAGCCCAGTAGTTGTGTGCAATGCTTAATGGGTGTGGGCTGAAATCTTTGTGCACAGCCCAATGAGATGGGGGCTTAGTCTATTGCATGACCCAGTGGAACTGTGGGCTCGATTATAAGCAGCCCAGTGCACGGTGAAATTGCACAAACCAGATGATGTGATGTGGGCCTAGTTTTTCTTTGCCTGACCAGCCTATATGTGGGCTTAGGCTGTTTAGGGTTCAACCAGGTATGTGGTTTGGTTTATGTGGGTTGGCAGCCCGGTTTGTTGCAGCTGGACAAGTTGGCCAGGTTTACACCCAGTGTGTGGGTTTCGGCTCATGCGGCCTTGGTTGTGTGCGGCTCAATGATTGCTGACTTGGTCAAGAATAGGTGCACTGATTGTGCAAGTCGGGCAATGCACAATGTAGCACAAGTTTTTGCAAACTCACATCAAAAAATGACAGCATTGGGGTAGTTCAAAGTGCACGAGCAATGCAAACTCTCGAAAAGAAATGACACACAAAGACAAGGGGTTCAATAAGGTTAGCTTCCACGGTGGTAGCTCAAAGGTATGCTACGAGGCTCAGCGGCTTCGGGGTGGAGCTCGAGGCGAGATTGAAGGTTAAGGGCTACAGAGCCAGCAGGCTTGTTATGAAAGCAGATGCATACAAAGTAGAGGATAAGGGTTTAATTGTGACAAAGCCAGCAGCTCAGCATGCACAAGGTTTTCACAGGGTAAGCGCAGATTACACTAACCCACGGGCTTCAAACTTACAACATTTACTCAAGTGTTATAGAATGGTCACAAAGTCCAAAGGTGGAGCAATATGCCGCAAGGTCTCCAGCCTATCATGCAAAGCAGGAAGCTCCACACTTGTCGCCGGGGGCTAGCAAGGTGGAGATGGTTCACAAGGCTCACGGGGCTCACAGATTCACAAGTGCGGTTTAGTGCAATGTAATAATATTCTCAGCTAGCACAAATTCAACAGCAAATGAAAATAGCTTTCATACACAGGTCAAAGCATTCACAGATGCAAAAGAGCATGCTCAGGGTTGATAAAAATTTGGCTTAAACTTGCAGCTTTAGGGATGGATTTGAACACATGGGTTGCAGGGCATACGTGGCATACAGGGGAAGTTTAGGCTTACCTCAAGAACTGGGCTTTCCGTTGGGTTGGCTCAGCTTTGCCACTTGCACCTGCTAGCTCAAAAGAGAATTCTCAGTTCTCAAAAATTACACAGTTTAAAGCAATGGAGCAGTATTCGCAGTATGAGAAGCAGCTAAGTTATAGATGCAAATGTGCACTAAGAGATGCAGATGTTACAGGGCTAGTGAGTATGGCAGCTAAGTTACAGATGCAGATGTGCACTAAGAGATGCAAGGTAAAGATGCAGAAATGGAGAACTTAACTGAAATGTAATGATAAAAATGCACTGGATGATGCAATGCAACAAAAGAAAACTAAATGCAATGATAAAACAAGCTAAGTTGCACTAATTAAAGAGCTAAAAGAAATAACACAAGGTGAATATGTACAAGGTGGGAAGCAGTAAAGAAAAGCCGAAGAACAACAGGGCACACGCCAAGTCCCCGGCAACGGCGCCAAAAACTTGGTAGGCCTCTAAAGGTGTATAATTTTAAGCCTACATGTTATACCACAAGTGCACGGCGTCTATCGGAGACGCGGCAAGTACGGGTCGATCCCACAGAGAAATGGGTGTGCTATGTATGATCTAAGGCTTGCTTCTTCAACTGATTTCAAGAGTGACAATGTGACAACAGGGGATTTGTGCCGATACGGCTGAATTGTAGTGAAATGAACCTAAACTAAGGTATAGACAGTGACAAAAAGGGCTTGCTAGGTATTCAAATCCACCTCTGAATTCCTACTATGTGCTCAACTAGTTGAGTGTCTTGTTCCTATGCCGAGTAAGTATAAAGTGTCAATTTTTACCACCTATTTAGGAGTTTCTCCTAGTGATAACTCAAATAACAGACTAAGGCACTAATCCTAAGTACTAGTTGTCTAATTAAGCACAACTAGTCAGGGGAATTAGTATTAAAAATAGAAGCAAGAGCTGAAACACTCTCAACTCAAGTATTAACCTAACTACAAGTGCATCCATGGCATTGGCATGCCTTTGTGAGAGAAAAGGGTTGAGGTGTTAAAATTGAAGCTATCTTGTCAATTAAGCACTCAAGAACAACTTAACACAGTTAAACACAATTGGGAATTAGGGTTTCATTGAAACCCCAACAAACTAAATTAAAACATTAAAACTGCAAATAACAGCAATTAAATCTACAAGGATACACTGGCTAACCCAGGCATGAGCAAAAATAACTTCTACATCATCTATTTATACATGCAACAGACTACCAAAACCCTAATTCTTAAAAATAGAAATTACACAAAAATCTCTCACCCATACTCTCTGCATCGGTTGTTGGCTCTGCTCATGCTTCTCTGACCTCCGAATCGACCATGCACAATGGGTTTGGTGAAACCCTAGTTTTAGTTTTTCTAAGTTAGCCTCTAGGGTAGAAGCTAAGTGAGAGAAAACTAAACCTAGAGTAATGGTGTGGTCTCTTGGGGTTGTTGTTGCAATTGACAGAGATGGAGTGGTGGTGCGGCTAGTGTCGGGAGTGATGGAGTTGGTGATGATGGTCTCTGAATCGGGTAAGGGAGGAGAAGGTGAGGGTAAGGGATTTGCAGAGAAGAAAGAGAAGATGGAGAAGAGAAATGATAGAGTTGCTCGATGGGTATAGGGTTAGGTCGATAGGGTGTAAGGCGGGCACGGTGAAGTGTCGATGGGAAGGCATCACGAGCGTAGGATCTAGCCGGAGAAGATCCGAACGGTCGAGGGGGAACCGAGGCGATTTCTTTGTGGAGCGGGAGTATCAAGACATGATGTGAACGATGGAGCGACCGTAGGATGTAGCTAGACGCGATCCGAACGGCTCGGGATGAACGGGTTCGGATCCGGGTCGTGGGTAGCTCTAGCCCATGTCTTCCTTGTTGGGTTGCAACCGATTCACGCGGGCGGCTTTGGCTATCTCCGCTCCATAAATGCTCGTCTCCAATTCTTTGCTCTTTTGGCTCCTCAATTTCTCCGGACTTTATTTAGTACCTAAAAACACAAAATTAATTAATACAAATATTTATTCTTGAAAACAAAGAAAACACAGAATCTGGGATAATATCTGATTTCTAAGCGCAAAAGATGAGTAAAATGCCAATAAAAAGGTGTATAAATATGCACTATTTGGCACTCATCAAGTCTCTCAGCGGAACAATGAGCATCCGAACGACTTCGTTAAGAGGTTCAGAACTCAAGCGTTAGATTGTCATGATCCGAACATCACTGAACGTCAGCTGGTGGAGCTGTGCATCAATGGGATGATACCCATATACCGCGCTTTACTAGAGAATCTGGGCTTTCAGACATTCTCCGAACTCCATGAAGCTTCCAAATGTTCAGCCACAACCGCCCCAGCGTTGCTAGAGAGGACGAGGGTTGTTCGAAACGAAGATCCACGTGAGAGTCGAGGAAGCAGGCGCCTCACAAACAAACAATACAACAGTGGTCCTTCTGTGAGCATGGTAGGCGAATGAGGAAAAAGGAAAGCTTCATCAACAGAACAACAACCCAAGCGTGCGGCTCCAGTGCACATGACTTCTTCTCGAAAAGGAGCGGGCAAGACTCCTGCACAAAACACCGAAGATACAGGTTTCCCATTCCCCATGAATGAAGTAGTGAAACTCTTGGAGGCATGGATTCAAGACGATGCCATCAAGCTGCCTCCTATCAGACGTCCACCAACTGAGAAAGATATGGCGGATCCCAAGTACTGTCGCTACCATAGGTTCGTTTACCATCCAACCAAAGACTGCAACAGGATGAAACAAATCTTCAGGGAAAAGATAGAGACGGGAGAACTCCAGCTTAGAAATTAAGGTGTTCGTAGAGATCCTCTTCCTGTCAGGAACTGCATGATTTCTGGGGATTCTATTCACAAGACTGTACAATCTATGATGGAACATTTATGCGAGATCTTGTACTTATCCAAAGCACAACGTCAGGACATTTTTGCAGCCCTCAACCGTGTTGTCTCAGGCAGGCGCTTGTATCTGGAAGAGGAAGCGGTCTCGAAACCTCAGTCCTTGCTAGAAGATGCAAGCAAGGGAAATTGGGGACTCTTAACCGTTGCCCGTTTGAAGAGCATCGAGTTCGATAACACATTGATCGATACGGCCTCTGAATTCAACATCATCACTCTCCAGACCTTAAAAGCAGCAAAGGTTTCAAAATAGGAGGCTACTCGCAACCCAATTGTAATTAAGACTCCAGAAGGACAACTCAGAGATGCATATGGATACATCGATCTTGAAGTAAAATTGGGCGATGCCTCGACACAAGCAAAGTTCTACATAGTCAGAGAGCATCTGAATTACGACATGATCCTAGGACGCTCTTGGGTACACGACAACAAGACAATACTGGGAATTTGCCCTCTACCGGTTACGATGCCTGAAAGGATATCTAACAAGCCGTCTGGACCTGAAGGCTGTCCGTTGCCGCACCTGCAGCTTGCCAATACAACACAATTTCCTAAATAGAGCCCATCAGCATACATTAAGAGGTTCCGAGCTCAAGTAAGTCTCATCACGCAACCCTTCTTGCAACCAATCACTCATCACTCTGATAAGTCCTGGGGACTGGCTCCAATCAACAAACCAACCCCGGCTAAGAGATGTGAATGGGAAGTCGGCCCCTTCAAACGTTTTATTAAGAGCTTAGAGGTTGTCTTGGTCAAAGACGATAAGGCCAAGGTCCAGGAATCTGCACGCCCAAACCCATTTGGAATTGGAGATCTGGTGACGAAGACGACTACATTCAAGGTTGGGAACATGACGGTGAAAATGACCACTCCTTTGACTCACCCACCGAAAGAGAGGATGAACCGTGCACAGTAGCGAGATGTTATCCTAGGCGGCTACTGCAAGCTCATCCACGCTGATAAACTAGAAGGCATAACAATTCACTCACAATGGCTCAAACCCTACCGAACTTAAGACGCTGTGCTACCACTTTCCAGCGTCCTCCGCACTTTAAAACACTGTGTTATTTCATCCAGCGTGTTTTCTTTTACAATTTCATGTCATATTTGTAATTCCTCCAGAAAATGATTGCAATACTTGCATTCATAGTTAGGGTTTCAATTTTCAATTTAATTGAAGCATTATTTCCATCTGAGAACCTCTCTACCCCTAAAAACACAAAGTCCTGAGTCAGCCTAAATCAACCCACTAGAGCAAGGAAGAAAACCCTAAGCAAACATCTCATGGGAAGAAGGAAATAGAATGTGTGCACAAAAGGAAAATGATTTGAGCCATCTGCCCCAACAAGGAAGATCTCACGTCAGGAGAACACACAGATGCAATCTTAACAAGAGGTCATGACATAAACCTTTATTCAAGGTAAGCAAACAGAAGAAAAGATCTTGAACTCAGCCGCCACTGAGTACAAGAAAGAGGTTCAAAAAATTATGGGAATACACTTGAAAAGAGAAAAAGAAGCAAAGAAGTTTAGCCGTCAAGAAGAATAACCGCGCCTGCACCACCTGCTTTGGGTCCTGCTTCAACGCCATCACCACGCTACCGCTTCTCCCCTTGAGCCTCAGCTTCCGCTTCAGATGTTTCCGCATCAACGTTCTCCGTCCTAACATCATCGGCAGGAACAACTTCCAAGTCTTCCTCAAAGCCCACAGCAACATTAGGGTTTGCGCTGATTGCCTTCGAACACTCAGGTCCATCTGTGTCAGAATGAAGGATTATCACACCGTCCTGGATTGTATAATCACGTCTATCTTCATCCGGAGGTCGTTTATGCTCCACTCTCCGCCTCTTTAACTGTGCTGCAAATCTTTCTGCCCTTGCGCTTACTGGTGTTCGCAACGCTTCCTCATGCCTCCACCGTTCTTCCATGTCGATCGCAGCTGAAAGGGCACATATGCGTCCCCTGGTGATACGCGGGTGCAGAACAGACATCCCTTGTATAGCATGACCAACTTCACGAAGTGGGAGATCAATTTTAGCCATTACCTCCTCGTGCGCATTAGTCTCAGGTTTGTCAACTTCGAAACTCTCTTCTGTAGAAGTTACAGAATGATCATCGCCCGCTGCTTCCATGATAGGCTGCAATAAAAAAAAAAAAAAAGAAGTTATGGGCACACAAAAATATGTGTATCATCATCATTCAATGAGAAGATCAGATGAGTACGGAGCAATACCTGAGATACAAAAGTAACGACTATGTGATGAGAAGAATCCTTAGAATTTTTCTTTATAATCTAGCAAGTGTGAGAATCCCAGGAGAAAAGGAGTCTCTACTTGCCACCTATAAAGGATACCGATTCAAGATAGCGATCAATGATGCTTATCGGATATATCTGAGGAAAGCTGCCGTGTAACAAAGGGGAGTACACCTAGTCCAAGGGATAGGCTAAGCTCTGTCCAGATAGTGCGGAGGAAACCAAAGCGACTAGCCAGATCAAGTCCTGCTCCCTCCACCATCCTAATCGGGACCGACCAGATTCAAGGACAACACCCGACGATGTCGGCCTATGCGGTAAATGTATATTCACCTTAGCTTGGTCATTTCTGTATACAAACTTGTCACCATCTTATGCCTACCCCACAATAGCGTAACCATTATGCGCTAGGCAGGGGACTTAATGTTGATGGTGGATTTTCATTTAAGGGATGAAATTGTAAAAGCCAAAATTTTGCGCTAACATCTTGCAAAAGATAAAGCCATTAATAAGTGATGAATACTTCTTCACTTTACTAATTCACCTAGAATAGAGCATGTGGCAACAATCCAGCATTTTGTGAATTAAATACACGAAATTCATCCAGGTTGGAGTATGTAGCAATAATCTCATATATGCTGTGAATTTACAGCATTATTAATTAATGCATAACCAGCCTCGTATTTCCTGTACTCATTACCGGTGCGGCATGACGACTGAGTGTTGTTCTCAGCAGAGCAACACGAATCTCCAAGCATTAATAATAAAACATGTACGAAATACCTGTGCTACAACTCTCGATGTGTTATACTAGCCCGATTGAGCATGTTTGAACCTGGAACCGACCATATCGGTCTCGAAACGATCACGACCATCCAACCTCACAAAGCATGATTGGATGGCTTAGATTAAATCCATGACCCCAAGCAGGTATTGGAATATTCACCACCAACCCAACGCGGGCCCGCATGGTCGGCCTCCCAAAAACGATGGCATAGTTTGCCAAACCGTCCAAACCAAACCAGTATGGACGGAAAACCCTAAATTAGGGTTTGCTGCACATTACATGTATCGCAAAAAGTTGTCTCAACCATCCATCTTCGCAGGCATAGATGGAGGGTGTAGATGTAGATTCAAAGGGCCCAGTGCATGTCAACACAAACATCGTGGGCCCGCCTACATACCTGACTGATCGGTCAGGACCAACTATGGTTGGTCATCTTGATTCGTGCGTCCCAAACTAGGTATGACACACGGCCGGCAAAACCTGATTAGGGTTTGTGTCGCGATCACGAGCGTCCCTTTTCTCCTGCTCGGATGAAGGGTCCAAGAATAGACTAAGCAGGTCCGGTAAGTATCAACATGATCACTGCGGGCCCACCTATCTCCACACCCGATCGGCCAAGACCAAACTTGGTTGTACACCTCGATTCGCACGCCCAAACCAGGCGTGGTCGCACCTCCTAATTGTAAACTGATCTCGACCACTCAACTTCTCCGGACAAATTCAGTGGCTTAGATCAAGTTTCTATGAGGCAATGAAGTACAGGCGTGAACACCAGCCTACCACATACACGCCAAATCATTCGGCCGGGACCGACCAGGCTTGGTCGTCTTGAAACGCGCGCCCGAAGTGGGCATGATGCGCTGCTTTTGCGGCACCAGATTTCTGTTGCAAATCGATCTCAACCGCTCCTCTTTTTAGGTAAAATTGGTGGCCTAGATCGCACCTTCATGGGACAGTGAGGTACAGACGTGTACACCGGCATGCCGTCTACACGCATGCCCGGTCGGTCCTTTCCAAAACACCTCCCATGCTTGGTTTCGACCAAGTTGAAGAGTGATGCATGCGCACCTCTTCAAAAGCCCTAAAACTTCATCAACGGTCGCAGATGAGTGTCACAGATCATCTTGTCCGTCAAACTCTACCAGCTTGGTCAAGCAGCCCTGGTTAGGAGTTAAGAGACCAGCAAGGCATCACCACGATCACCGTCCACCACTCTTCCACATGAGGTGATCGGCCAAATCGGGGCTTGCTGTATAGCCTCAAACGATCACTCGAAGATGGTGGACATGATGCTATTTTAAGACACTTAAATTCGTGACTTACTCCGTTAAGCCTTAAAAACAACGATGCTTCATACATGCTGAATATACTTGATTCAGTACCTGCATAGAATACACACGATACTTCACAAGTATCGACTTCCTAAATAACTTAGTTATTTAGTCTAGCATTACATGCTACTTTCTGTGGGTCCCACGATCCACACACTCGAGACATCAATCATGTTACAAACCGGGGATAAATCTTGGGGGTATTGGTCTCGGCGGTTTACTGGCGTGCGGCGTGCAACGCGCCATCACAAGAACGTGTCAGGAAGTCATGGACAGTTAGAGACGACAGGAGAAGTGGGCAAGACTGGTCGTGTAACACCAACACACAACTCCACTACTCCATCACTCCACTTCCTCCACTTCCCACGAGAGACGTGAATAAGGCTCAAATGACTTGTATAAATAGGTTCTCCTCCCTATTTACAACAACGAGAACAAGTCCAAACAACAGAGGCAAGTGTTGATACCATCGTATTCAAACACCGGAACTGATAGCTTACATCCTGCAAGCCAGTTCAGCTTTCTGATACAAGTCATACATAGCCAAAACCTTCACAATCTCAACACATTCTTCGCTTCCCTACCTAAGATCAACCCCATCTCCTTCACTTTGTGACCGAAACAAGTCCTGGAACGGCCATTTCTTGGTTTAGGCCGGATTTGCACAGATTGATTTCTCGAATCTACAAGCACTCCCATGTAGTGCATTTGTTTAAGGTTTAGACTCATTTCTCATCCACACACCCCAAATTACCAAAACTGGCAGAAATAGTTTTTACCCATAAACAGTAGTACCAACTATTAATATTTTGAATGTTGGGTACCAAAGATAGGTATTGGACATTTGCTGGTACCAAACGTTAAATAACCCTAGTATTTTTTTTATGTTGCAAAAAATTCGCAACTGCAGCACGCTGTTGCGACTTTAATTTACAGTTGCTACCTCCTAATTTCGCAACAATTTGAAACTATTGCGACCGAAAATTCACAACTGCTTATGAGCCGTTACAAAAATTTACCACATCGACTTTCGTAATAGTTTGAAATTGTTGAACCCAGCTTTGCAACTGAACTGTGTCGTTGCTAATCACTAAAAATGGTGTAGAAAAACCCCGCTTATCCAAATGACCAAAACCTTTACACTTAAAACAATGTGGTTGATATTATCGTCTTCCTCTTGATCATTTTTTGTTCTTAGCCGGAACTCGATCATGAGGACGAGCAGGATGATGATTATCCTTTACGAATCTGTTATTCCTATTTTTTAAGAGATCTCGAAACTGTCTAGTAATCAATGACATGGTTGAATCAATATCATCATTTGAATATTTTGCAACCAATTCATTGGGATTGTCTTCCAATCTAACATTTTCTTCCTTGATTGAGACCTTTGGATTTCTTTTCACTGTGAAAGCAATACTACCCCTAGGTTAATTATATTAGGACACGTGATCAAAGATCTTTAGCTTTCCAACAAGAGAGCTTCGCGAAAGTGTTGAAATATCATTTGCTTCCATGATTGCATGTTTCTTATACTCATATCTAGACGGTAGCAATCTGAGAATCTTGCATACTATATCTTTTTCAGAATTAGTTTTTCCTAATTAGAAAGATGCATTTATAATCTCAGAAAGTTTGAAGTGAAATTCCTCAAACGTATCACTAGCATCCATACGAAGGTTTTCCAATCAGAAGTGAGAGTTTGAAGTCTATGTTCCTTTTATGATGTGTAACCTTCGAATACAGATTTAAGATTATCCCAAGCATCCTTTGATGTTTGATACGTGGAGATATGATGCTCAAAAATTCGACTTATTGCGTGGAGATAGTTGTAAGTAGAAAACTAATGGTTATTGTATATTTTCATGTAGATGTGTGAAGAAGTACTAGGTAAATGCTTGGAACCGATTTTATTCTCCATACTTTGAATCTAGCTGAAAATCTAATATTGCATTGATATTGCGGGAGGTTTGGCACTAAATTAACACATAACTAATATAACTTTTGCCATTTAGTTGTATATTGTATTAATATGCGTACTTAAACGGTCAAGCTGAGAGTGGGTATTCTAGATGCAAAAGGAAGGAGAAATTGTAATGCAGTTATTAAGAGACCAATGCATTTATAGTCATTGATGCATAAATAAAGAGACCAATTAGTAGGGATTGAATTCCTTCTATGGTTTCATATGAGAAGTCAGTACAAATATAACCTACTTGTCCAATCGAAAACACGTAATATCATCTTTATACGGGTAAAAAAAAATATTGCATCAAAGAGCACTCAAACTATTTTCGCACAGGGTCGTCTAAATGTCAGAGACAATCCTGGATTTTCGGGCTACCAACGATGTGGCAGAGTGCCAATGAAAACCTGGCAAATTCAAAATATTCTGGAACATCCAAAACTTGCGAAATAACTATCATACTAGTTACTATTTCACACATGGTTTACATCCTCGACAAATCCACCTGGACAAAACTCCCGGCTACGTGTATGTAGGTATATATACTCTACAAACAATGAAAGCTTATGATACACCTCATGTAAGTACAAAGTAGTTAATGACAAACATAAGGCCAAACACTGTGGTAGGGTTTTTCGATTGGCTATAGCTTAAATGTAGCCAAACGAAAGTAGAGAGACATTGTACCTCAGTATGGCAAATGAATGCCGCTTAATTGGGACGAAAACTCAGTTTTCCTGTACTATTTTTCATTTCGAATATATAGGGAAATCTGGGAAATCCATAAAGGAATTGGATACCAACCCCATACATAAACTAAGCTTCCGTAAAGTAAAGTACACAGAAACTCAATTTTTGTGGCTCACCGCTTAGCATAAGAGTGGACCTGATCTGTTCACTCTTTAGCGAAGCGAAATCACCACATTAAAGCGAAGGGAAATGCCATTGTAATTGTATTGTTTATAACAAAAATACCAGCCTTCTGCTTGGCCTAAATAGAGTATATTTTTTTCCCTTTCCCGTAAAGGGAACTAGGCCGCCTACGGTCTAGGTATGGGGACTAGTAGCATGAGAAAAGTTATGCGCTTGATGTTTTTGTTGAGATCAAAATAATTTTAACTATGGCAAATCAGAAGAATATAAAGCTTCATTTGGAAGTCAAGAATTTATAGCGTTATGGTATAGGAAGTCGAGAGCGTGTAATGGGTTTTCAACCTTTCTCTGGTAAAGGTTGGTTATTGTTATTCTTTTGTTTTGCATAAGGATGACAACATAATGATATTTATGTTGCGCCAAAGCCTACGGAAGTGTTAGGTTTGCACTACTATGAGGTATCTCAATATCGCCAAAAACACAATCACACACACAAGAAGAACAAGTATTTAACGAGGTTGAATCCTCGGGAAGGAATAAGCAATTTTATATATCACCGTATAGGTTGGAATATACAAATACTAAGCAGAGAAGAAGTGAACTCTTACTAGTTCTGGTGTATTTTCTCTAGTTCTCTCTATGGCTATTTATACACATCAATAGGACTGGACACATTCCTTAACAAGGATTACTTTCCTACAAGTATAGGGTTTCGCAAGTATTACTATTCAATCACACACACATTCCATCAATTGGTATCAGAGCAAGGAGACGCTCTTGGATACGAGTACTCAGATTGCAGTTGAAGTGAAGGTATTTTTTTTCTGAAGATTGCTTGAGGTAATACTAATCTCAAAGGTTTTGTTTTTTATCTATATTTGGTTATTTGTGAACAATGGTTGACGGGGACGAAGATCCGAAAAATCCTTTAGGAGAACATTCGGATCCCACAAATAAAGATTAAGAAACAAAAGAAGAAATACTTCATTCACATAGATCACAACTCAAGGTAGAAAAGTTTACAGGAACCAATAACTTTGGTTTATGGAGAACGAACGTAATGGATGCTCTTGTCCATCTTGACCTAGAAGAAGCTCTAGAAGGTCAGCCAGTAGAGATGTCGAAAAGCAAGTGGAACAAGATGAATAAATTATGTCTTGCTTCGATACGAGGGTGTTTAGCAACTGATGAAGAGTTAATTATCAGCACGAACTTCAGCTAAGGATCTCTGGGAAAAGCTAGAGAAGGAATACCTTGTGAAGAACGTGGCAAATAGGATACATCTTAAAAGGAATTTGTATCGCTATAACATGAAGAGAGGTGCAACTCTAACAGAGCACCTAGATTCATATAATAAACTTCTTGCTGAGTTGGTTAACTACGATGATAAGATCAACGACGAGGAACAAGCTTTGTGTACGATAAACTCTCTTCCCGAAAAGTATGAACCCGTGATTAAAGCATTAATGCACGGCAAGGACAAGATGACATACACGAGAGGTCACTACAAAGATTGCGTAGTGAGGAGTTCAGGAAGATGGATCGTGAAGACCTTGCAAGTGAAGCTAACAATGACTTTCTTCTTGCAAGAGGTCGTTCAATAGACAGGAGAAGGAAGACTGGTGGTTATGGGAAAGGTAGAGGACGTTCTAAGAGTAGAACGCGGCTGCAGAAAGATGAGTGTGCTTGGTGTCATGACTTCGGTCATTGGGCTAAGGATTGTCCTAAGCGTAAGGAAAGAGAAGGAGATAACAACAACACCGAGGTGAACATTGCAAAAGGTAATGAAGAATCAGATGATGCTTCTGATTTCTCGCTAACTGTGACACCATCAGCTTGTTCTATTACAGATGGTACATGGGTATTAGATACTGGAGCAACTTATCATATATGTCCATATCGTGACTGGTTCTCAAGTTTTGAAGAGCTTGATGGAGAAGTAGGTATGGGAAACAATCATACCTGCAGGGTGATTGGGATTGGTAGTGTTCGTATCAAGATGCATGATGGTATGGTTAGAGAGCTGAAGGAGGTAAGATTTGTACCTTCCATAAAGAAGAATACGATTTCACTCGGAACTTTAGAAGCTAAGGGCTATAAGATAGTCGCTGAAAATGGTGTTCTAAAGGTAGTCTTTGGATCTATGGTAATCATGAAGGGCACACGTCATCATAACTTGTACTACTTGATTGGGAGTACAACAACAGGAGATGTGTCTATTTCTGAACACATCGAGAGTGCAGCTACCGAGAAAACAAAGCTATGGCACATGAGACTTGCACATCCAGGTGACAAGTCGTTGCATAGGTTGATTCAACAAGACTTGTTGAAATGTGTTATTGCCTTCAAGTTAGCATTTTGTGAACATTGTGTTAAGGGCAAGAAAACAATAACAAGCTTTAGCACAGCTATCCACAATACTAGTGGAGTTCTTGATTATGTTCACTCAGATGTTTGGGGTCCTTCCAAGAATGCATCATTGGGAGGGAAACATTGGTTTGTGTCGTTCATTGATGATTATTCTAGGCGCGTATGGGTGTACACCATGAGGCATAAGGATGAAGTCCTAGAAATCTTTGTGAGGTGGAAAAAGTCAACTGAGACTCAAACTGGCAGAAATATCAAAGTACTACGTTCGGACAATGGTGGAGAGTACAAGAGTGATCCGTTCTTGCAAGTATGTCAGGATGAGGGGATAAAGAGGCACTTCACGATTAAGAAGACACCGCAATGACATAATGGGGTAGTCAACGCATGAATCGTACTTTCTTTGGAGAAGGTACGATGTATGTTATCTAATCTTTGGATTAGGTAAAGCGTTTTGGGTGGCGATTACATATGTGTGCTTCCTCATTAATAGGTTGCCATCATCTGCATTAGAAGGTAAAACTCCTATGGAGAATTGGTTTGGTAAACCAGCTTATGATTATGACTCAATTCATATCTTTGGTTGTCCTGCGTGGTATCATGTTAGTGAAAACAAGCTTGATAGCCGTGTCGTGAAAGGAATCTTTGTGGGTATGAAAAGTGGAGTGAAAGGGTTCAAAATTTGGAATCCAGTTGAGAAGAAGATATTCATGAGTAGAGATGTCACATTTGATGAGATGTCTATGGTAAAGTCTTGGGGTTCTCGACAGGTGGAGAACAGAAGCACCAATACTAATGAGCCTTTGCAGTAGGTGGAGATTGATGCAACTCCACCAAATCCAGATTAATCTTGTATTTGTTCGAGAATACCTCACGAAGACATTGGGTGCAAGAGAGGTAACTATGAAGTTCCAAATGATAGTGACACTATTGAGGAAGAGGAACAAAAGTCGGTAGAAGATACGAAGCTACGGTCACGGAGACCATAGCAACCACCAAACCGAGAAGATCAACCAGAAGCTTGGTTGGATGAATGATTACATTGCTTATGCATTACCGGTTGTTGAAGATGGTACTCCTACTTCCTATTTAGAAGATGACGCAGTGCAGAGTGTAAAGAATGGGAAGGAGCAATGAAGGACGAGATGGAGTCTATTTACAAGAATGGCACATGGATTCTTATGAAGCTTCCGAACGGCAAGAAGGCCATTGGGTGCAAGTGGGTATATGCTAAGAAAGAAGGATCTTCGGTGAATCAAGTACGCTACAAGGCAAGGTTAGTTGCAAAAGGTTATGCCCAAAGAGAAGGGATTAACTACAATGAGGTGTTCTCTCCGGTGGTAAAACACTCATCAATCCGTATTTTGTTGGCCTTGGTAGCACAATATGATTTAGACCTAGTTCAGCTAGATGTTAAGACGACGTTCTTACATGGTGATCTAGAAAAGGAGATCTATATGACTCGGTACCCGAGTGGGTTCAAGGTTCTTTGGAAAAGAAGATTGTGTATGTAAACTAAAGAGATCGTTGTACGGTGACAGTCTCCAAGACAATGGTACAAGCGATTTGACCAGTTTATGATAGGCCAAACATACACAAGAAGTCACTATGACCATTGTGTATACTTCAAGAAGCTACGTGATGGGTCTTTCATATATTTTCTCTTGTATGTCGATGATATGTTGATTGCATCGAATAACAAGAAAGAGATTGATAATTTGAAGTACAAGTTGTCATCTGAGTTTGAGATGAAAGATCTGGAAGATGCTAAGAAGATTCTTGGTATGGATATTCAACGTGACAGAGAGAAGGGTAAGGTTTGTTTGTCTCAGAAGGCATATTTGAAGAAAGTGTTACAGAAGTTTGGTGTCTACGAAGGAACTAAATCCGTAAGTACTCCCCTTGCTGCTCATTTTAAGTTGAATGCTCGTATGTATCCCACTACTAAAGAAGAACGAAAGTATATGGTCCAAGTCCCATATGCTAAGGTTGTTGGTAGCTTGATGTATACGATGGTATGTACAAGGCCGGACATTTCACATGCGGTTAGTATGGTCACCGTTATATGCATTGTCTGGTAAGGGACATTGGCATCTTTGTGAAATGGATTTTGAGGTATCTTTATGGTACGAGTTGATGTTGGCTTGGAGTTTGTGAAGGATAGAAGAAACAATCGGTTGTGTGTTGGGTATGTGGGTTCTAACTATCTTGGTGATTTGGACAAGAGACGTTCAACTACGGGGTATGTATTTACCATAGCAGAGCACCGGTTAGTTGGAGATCAATATTGCGCCTTCTCTTGTGGCGCTTTCAACTACGGAGGCGGAGTATATGGCGTGTGACAGAGGCATTTAAGGAGGCTATATGGTTACAAGGTTTGCTAGATGACTTAGGAGTTGTGCAAGACCAACTTTGTGCATTGTGATAGTCTAAGTGCAATTTATTTGGCTAAGAATCAAGTGCATCATGCTAGAACCAAACATATAGACATACGGTTTCACTTTGTGAGAGAAATTCTTGAAGAAGAAGACAATCCAGCTGATATGTTGACTAAAGTAGTACCTGGGATCAAGTTTCGACATTGTTCGAAATTGATCCACATCCTTCCGGTTTGGTGAAAGGCCCTTTTGGGGTAGAGGTTCTTAGGAACCTGGTGGAGATCTTCTAGTAAGGCCATTTGAGAGAACTACGGTAGGGTTTGATTCCTATTGAGGATACGTAGGCAGCCAGTGATGGTTCAATCGACGTTGGAAGATAAAGGTGATTTTATCTATTGATCGTCTCATGCATGAATGCATGATCCGAGGTGGAGAATTGTTGGTAGGTCGGTCAAGGTCTAGATTAGGAAATCTAGTTGGTTAAGGAAACCAAGTACTTGTGTCCTAAGTATAGCAGCTTAAGAGGTTTGTCTCTTAGAGTTAAGTTAGGAAACCCTATACTTGTAGGAAAGTAATCCTTGTTAAGGAATGTGTCCAGTCCTATTGATGTGTATAAATAGCCATAGAGAGAACTAGAGAAAATACACGTAACTAGTAAGAGTTCTCTTCTTCTCTGCTTAGGCTTTGTATATTCCAACCTATACGGTGATATATAAAATTGCTTATTCCTTCTCGAGGATTCAACCTCGTTAAATACTTGTTCTTCTTGTGTGTGTGATTGTGTTCTTGGCGATATTGAGATACCTCATAGTAGTGCAAACCTAACGCTTCTGCAGGCTTTGGCGCAACAATTTCGATATCAATTCTTCCTGGAAGAAGATACAAACATATTGGAGAAGAGGATGCAAAATTTGAGGTAACGACTTTGTTAGTTAATCGTTTTCCTGTTTAAGAAAAGCCTGAGTTTATTGCGTATATTTATTGCTTTTGCTTAACAAAATTTCGATACAATTGATGTTTTATTCCATTATTTGTGTATGGGTATGTGTGTGATTCAATTGTTTCCGGTTAAGAAAAACTATTGTTATCTTGCTTTATTGTTTGGTATCAATCATTTAGGCTTACAAAATTTCGGTGCAATTGCGGTGCTTTAGTATGGATTGTGGGGGCACTTATAGGTTATCTCTCTACTTTCAATGTTGCCTTTTCTTCTTTTGTCTGTCTCTTCTTGGTTTAGCTTAGACCGAAGTTTACATCCATAAATAAAATAAAAGGTGTCTCAAAACCAAACCACATTTGGTACATAACATTGGCTAGTGTCACCGCTCGATCTTGGCCTCTCTTTTCTTTTGCTACTACTTGCTCTATGTATGACTCTTCTCTCACTCTCCAATCCAACTCACTCAAAGTTGCATGTGCAAAGAGCAATGGCACACCTCACGTGCCTAGATTCTTAGTACACAACTCGTCTCTTTCAAATCTTTGATATTCAATATGATCTCTCTCCACACTTCCTCATAAAGTTTAAAATATTTTAAACTACTGCAAAACAAAGACATAGAAGAAGAACAATAATAACATAAGTTCACACTAGGCTTCACGATGACAACTATGAGGTTTTGACATATCTCGCCAGACTTCATCGTCAGAGTAATTTATATATCGCACTATCCAAATCTAGATGTGTCGTCGTGGGTATGCTTGGATCTCACGTGATATAGTGATTATTGGTACAACAAAGATTTTCATTCTATATCGTTGAGACTTGAGAATTGAGTTTTAGCATCCGCATGCATTAAATATGTGTGGCAACTCCATATACTTACATCATGAAGGACGACGTGTATTTTCAAAAGCAAGACATTTTATCTTGGGGCATATTGCAAGAAGAGGGAAACTAGCTTACAAACTCTTAAATTAATAAAATGCTTGGAATCCATAGAGAAAAACAAACACCGTGTATGCCGACAAAGGAAAACGATACGTTTTTATATTGCTGTTACGATAAAAACTAAAGATTGAGCCGACATTATATTGATAAGGAGATAAAGTTTTCAAACACATAAAGTATAGAGAGTGAGTGTAGACAAAATATATGACTATATACCCCATTTCCCTCTATATCTCTCTTTCGATCTTAAAAATTAAAATAAAACTCTTATCTTTCTCTCTCTGTCTATTTCTCCTCCTTATTGATCATAAAAAAATCCCAAAAAAAAACACCATATTCTTAATTCTCTCTAATCTGCACACATAACATGGCCTAGCTGTTCTTGGATCCGGAGATTCTGGGTCTTTGAACTCATCATCCACCCACACCCTCCCATATAATTACAACCCTAAGACATGTCTTCTTATTGCATTTCTCTCTAGAAGTTCTAAATCCCATAAAACACTTATACTTCACTATCTTCTTCTTCTCCCTCCCTTTCCCTGTCTCTATGTACTACCAATAGTACTAATGCCTGTAAATTCATTTCATTTGTTGGTTCTCTTCTTGTTAACATCCGCGTCGCTATTCACCCGGGTGTTTTCTGTAAATGATCAAGGGAAAGCATTATTATCATGGAAGATGAGTTTAAACGGAACGATACAAGTGTTCAAAGATTGGAACCAAAATGATGAGAATCCATGTTCTTGGTTTGGTGTTACGTGCAACATTAATCAACAAGTGAGTGAATTTAACATAAGTTATGTTGATTTATATGGTCATGTTCCAAGTAACTTAACTTCATTAAGTATTTCATTGAATAAGCTTGTATTAACAGGTACGAATCTAACTGGTTCAATTCCTAAAGAAATTGGTTTGTTAAGTGAATTGAATTTATTAGATTTAAGTGATAATGCACTTACTAATGAAATTCCTAATGAGCTATGCAATCTGTTTAAACTAGAAAAACTTCTTCTTAATTCTAATAGACTCGAAGGCTCGATACCGAAGAGTATCGGAAAGCTTTCGAGTTTGAAATGGTTAGTGTTTTATGATAATCAACTTAGTGGTGGAATTCCTACTTCTATTGGTGATATGAAGAAATTAGAGATTCTTAGAGGTGGTGGTAATAAAAATCTGGAAGGTCCACTGCCGAAGGAGATTGGTAATTGTAGTGAATTGGTTATGTTAGGATTGGCAGAAACAAGTATTTCCGGTTTCTTACCGTCTAGTCTCGGCCAACTGAAGCAACTTCAAACCTTAGCTATTTATACTTCTCTTTTATCCGGCCAGATTCCTTCGGAAATCGGTGATTGTACTGAATTGGTAAGTATATACTTGTACGAGAATTCACTTACCGGTTCGATTCCTTCCCGGTTAGGAAATTTGCAGAATCTTCAAAACTTACTTCTATGGCAGAACAACTTAGTTGGAGTGATTCCACCGGAGCTTGGGAATTGTAATCAACTCATGGTAATTGATGCTTCTATGAATTCACTTACTGGGAGTATTCCTTCCAGTTTCGGGAATTTGAGTAATTTGTTGGAACTTCAGTTGAGTGTTAACCAAGTATCGGGACGGTTGCCGCCACAGCTTTCGAATTGTCAATCTCTGACTCATATCGAGCTTGATAATAATCAGTTAACGGGAAATATTCCGACAGAAATTGGACTACTTCAGAATCTTACTATACTGTTTCTATGGCAAAATAAACTGGAAGGAAGCATTCCGGTCTCACTCGGGCTATGCAAGAATCTTGAAGCGATTGATTTTTCTCAGAATTCATTAATAGGTTCGATTCCGAAAGGAATTTTTCAGTTGAAGTATTTGAATAAGTTACTTCTGTTGTCAAATAATTTATCAGGTGAAATTCCAGCAGAAATCGGCGAATGTACTTCTCTTATTCGATTCAGAGCTAATGATAACAAAATTACTGGGCCAATTCCTTCAGGGATCGGGAACTTGAAGAATCTTAATTTCTTAGATCTTGGATCGAATCGTTTGGTTGGTAACATACCGGAAGAAATCTCAGGTTGTCGGAATCTTACGTTTCTTGATTTACATTCAAATTCATTCACCGGAATCCTACCAGAGAAGTTACATCAGCTTGAGTCACTTCAGTTGGTTGATGTTTCTAATAACTTAATCGAAGGAACTTTGAGTTCAAATGTTGGATCTCTGAGTTCACTCACTAAACTCGTTTTGAGTCATAACAAGTTTTCTGGTTCGATTCCTTCTGAAGTTGGTTCTTGTTCAAAGCTTCAGTTACTTGATTTGAGTGGAAATGAGCTATCTGGTGAAATTCCAGCAACACTGGGTAAGATTCCTTCATTAGAAATTGCGTTGAATCTAAGCTCAAACAGATTATCAGGTAAGATACCTCAAGAATTTTCAAATTTAGAGAAGCTTGGAATTCTTGATATTTCTTATAATCAGTTAACAGGAGATTTACAATTTCTATCGGGCCTTCAAAACCTCGTGGTACTCAATATCTCATTCAACAATTTCTCGGGTCGTGTCCCTTACACACCATTTTTCACAAAGCTTCCATTAAGCAATCTAGCAGGAAATCCTTCCCTATGTTTCTCTGGTAGTCATTGTTCTTCAGATGCAGGTGGTGCTTCTTCAAGACACAATGCAGCAGCTAGAATTGCAATGATTGTGTTATTATGTGCGGCAGCTGGGTTACTTATGGCGGCATTCTACATCATCATAAGAGAGAAAAGGCTGCGGAGTCGCGATGATGATACCGATGGTTCCCACTATGATGTTGATGGTGATGATGATGTGGAAATGTGCCCACCCTGGGAAGTCACATTGTACCAGAAACTCGATTTATCGATCTCTGACGTGGCAAGAAGTTTAGTAGCCGTTAACGTTATTGGTAAAGGAACTTCAGGAATTGTATACAGAGCGCATATTCCGTCTGGGTTAACCATTGCTGTTAAGAAATTTCGGAATTCTGATAAAGTTTCCACCGCAGCATTTTCTTCAGAAATTGCCACTTTGGCGAGAATAAGGCACAGGAATATTGTAAGATTATTAGGCTGGGGTGCAAACCGGAAATCGAAGTTGTTGTTTTACGATTACTTGCCTAATGGGACATTGGGGCAACTACTGCACGATCACGAGTCCACAACAAGTTTAGTTGAATGGGAAACCAGGTTCAAGATTGCACTTGGTGTTGCTGAAGGTCTTTCTTATTTGCATCATGATTGTGTACCTCCTATATTACACCGAGATGTCAAAGCTCATAATATATTACTAGGCGACCGTTATGAGGCTGTTTTGGCTGATTTTGGACTCGCCCGGTTAGTCGAAGATGATAATGGCTCCTTTTCTGCTAATCCGCAATTTGCTGGGTCTTATGGATATTTTGCCCCTGGTAAGTTTCAATTTCTCTTCTTGTAGTATTACTCCCTCCATTCCGTTTTACTTGATGTTTTAGGGTTTTTTTTGTGTTCCAAAATAGATGAGAGTTTAAGTATTTTTCCTAAGTTCTCACTGATTTGCCCTTGCTTTGGAATCACACCATATCATTAATTCTCATTATAATCAGCAGGTATATAATTAATCCAATTTTTAAATTTATTCTACGGAGGAATATTTGGTTTATCCAAGTAAATTACAACGGGATTCGTAATATGCATTAAATCAAGAAACTAAAACTAGATAATTTAAATTCTTGGAAAGCTATTAATTTGGGTAGAATTGGAAAAAATTTACTCTCTTTGTTGTTTCTTAGTCTGCGTGAAAAATTCTAGAACGTGAAGTAAAATGGAACGGAGGGAGTATTAGTTTGTGTGAAATACTATTTTTTTTTACTTGATACGTTTTTAGTTCTTTTTTCCTTTGGCAACAGAGTATGGAAATATGCTAAAGATTACTGAAAAGAGTGACGTGTACAGTTACGGGGTTGTACTATTAGAGATCATAACAGGTAAGAAACCAGTTGATCCGGCATTTCCAGAAGAACAACACATAGTACAATGGGTGCGAGAACATTTGAAGAACAAGAAGGATCCGGCTAAGATTTTGGACCCAAAACTCCAAGGTAGACCAGACCCACAAATACAAGAAATGCTTCAGGCATTAGGAATCTCATTACTATGTGCCAGCAACAGAGCTGAAGATAGACCCACAATGAAAGATGTGGCAGCATTGCTTGGAGAAATTAGACAAGAACAACCAGCAGGAACCGAAAATTCTAAACCCGGTTCATGTTGGGAAAAACAATCAACATCATCAAAAGAAGAGGAAAGTTCTTATTCTTCAACAGCAGTAACCCCAGCATCACTATTATTACTTCAAGGGTCTTCTCAAAATTCTTCAATTGGTTACTCTTCTGCTTCCTCAGGTGTTGTTGGTGTTATGTCTTCTCATCACCTACAACCTAATGAGAGAAAGTAGGAAGTGTAGGCAATTAGTAGCTCTAGTTTAGTTAGTTTTTAGAAACAAAAAAAAAAAGAAAAAAAGAATACCATTAAGTTATTAATTTGATCATTGTAAAGAATTATCATAATGGAAGATGGTCTACGTCTTTTTTTGTTCTTGGACCTCAACATCATATTGAATGAAGAGATGCAAAAATCTTTATGTACATCAAATTTTGATAGTTGTTGATTTCCAAATAGATGGCCTAATAACATTTTGATAGTTGTTGATTTCCAAATAGATGGCCTAATAACATGCATCTGCTTTCGTGGATCGCTTTAAAATTTACGTAAGTGATTAAGTTGTTGGGTGAGTTTGAAACTCGCCAACATCGGGTTGGGAGTGAAAAAGAAAAGAAAAAGCACCCGCTTCAACATCACTGCATTTTCTTCCGTTTGAACTATTCATAAAAGCTGTCAATTACCTTACCAAATAATTCAACTTTTGGCTTCAGATTAATGTATTACTACGGATAATAGAGGTAATCGAAAATCAGTAGTAGCATTTATTCAAACAAACATACAAGGAAAATAAGAAAGAAAGGAAGAATATAACTAAACTAGTCTAGTCATGTACTAGTATTGTTTTCTAGAATGATTTGGAGACAAGAACATTGGATGATAGGCTGTTCAGCGTTGGATAAGGGATGTATAATAGAGATGTATTGTTGGGAATTGTGGGGAATGATTGGGTCTTTTACCAATATACATCCTTTTCTCTTTTCACTAACTCAAATTATTGCTCTGTTCCAAAATAAAATCGAATGAACTGAAAACTTGTTTAGACCCACCATGTGATTAAGAGTACACTCACAAAGAATGGATTTTAATAAGAACAAGAACTGAAACTGAACTGAGAAATGGGTAATAAATAATAATCTACTTTAATAAACAAAAATCAACCACTTTCATTTTATTTTATTTTAACGAGGTAGTGAGTGAATGTTAGTATGTTACAGTAGAGTTAATGGGTTTGGTAATCACGTGATCACATGTTAGCCCTAGTTAATATTCAGATCCAATCTCAGATCTAAACTGCAATTCTTTATTTATGCAACAAAATATTGTATTCGTAATCTGACTATATTTTTCTTTTCTTTTCTGGATATTAGATTTTGAATTGAATTGGCTTAGTGAATACCAGATTCTGAATCTGCTCTGTCTAAAATGGAGGTGTTAATCAGAATTTCATTTACAGAGGTTTTCATGTGTTATACAAATATATGGAAAGTCAAATGTTATGATTTTACTAGTATACCTATAAAGGGGTCATTTCTCTCTCCCTTTTCTCTCTTAATACAAAAGGGGAGCACTTCTTTCTCTAATATTAAATAAGTGAGAAGCAAAGGAGAGATTAGGAAAAAAACATGAAATAGTGGCTATAATTATTAGTTTTCCTAAAATCAAGAATATTGATTAAGTTGTAAAATAAGAATACAAAATCATACTGTAGTTGGTAAAAGATTAGTAGCTTAGCTCATTCACTAATTTTATTAAAATTGGTGATACAAGTCCTTAATAATAATGATTAGTGTACGCATGATTTTCTCATATTGTCCTTGGGGGTCATAAGAGCTATGGTCATTGTGTGTGATGCCTATGTGGCAACATAAACAAGACATTTTCCTCTCCATTTCAGTTGATTTTTCCTTAACATCAGGGGAAAAAAATATCCACCTCCAACCCTACCGTTTTTGAGATTTTTTTTTCCTAGGTAAATTATATTTTCAATAATCTTAAAGATTTAATTTTGATTTTTCCTAGTAGTACTACAACAGACCTCTCTTTTCGTAAACTTTTGGAGATTCAAAAAAAATCTTTAACACAAGATTCATATTCATGATAATAAGAAAAAGAAAAGATAGTTACCGGGTTCAATAACGATTGTTTGATTTTGATTTTGTACCTTCTTTCTGAACCGCTGCTTGAGAAGAAAAAAAAAGAGAAAAGTAAAATCTAGGTGAAAAAGAAAGAGGGAGATGAAAAGATAGATCCGGAGAATAATATCATTTACAATTTAAAATAATTTTTTAATAAATAAAATATATTTTTAATTAAGAAAAGCTGACTAGGATGTTAGACAATGTCAAGAGGAATGTGGGAAACTAGACATTCCCCTTGACATTTTCTTCTTAAAGTCATGCATACATTGGGTTATGACATCCGGGTTGGAGAATGATTTTAGAGAAAATGGATGTGCATCCTAGGTGGATTTTGACATTTATCTCCACACACATGCCATTGGAGAAGCTCTAACAAAACCTAATAATGTCTTCATAAATTAAGGTTAATGATTATGTTCTAGTTTTAAATTTTAAATTCAGGTAAGGTGTTGGCTATTTACGTTATGAGAAAAGTAAATCAAGCCCCACGATTCAACATGTCACGGTTGCATACATTAATGCAAAAAAAAAAAAAAAAAAAAAATTGCCTTTGTCAAATTTGAATCACTTAATCTTCTTATCTATATTATAAGGGACAATGGTGTTTTTCTACATCGACGGTTATCTACAATTTGGACACATAAATAATGGTCGCGATCGCGCTACAAGGAGATCGACAGTTCGGACACATAAAGAACGGTGGTGATCGAGTTACAAATTCTGACGCTCCAATCCTTAATCTTATAACCCGTGTTTTTTCCCATACCCATTAATTCTTCAGGCGTTTACAGTTTTACTCCGATTTAAGCGTTAGTCTTGGGCTCACCCTCCCCCCCAATCTCTTTCCACGCATTACTCTCAAAACCGTTTCATTTCTCTTAATGAAGCTGAAGAAAAACGCAGAGAGATCTCAACTTAAGGTTCTAAGGTTCTCATTTTTCTCTCCCAATTTTGTCGAGCAGAAATTACAATGTCGGTATGTTCACTCAACCCACTCTTCTTCTCCGTTAGGAACTCAAACTAGGGTTAGTATTTTGATCTTTATTAACTAGCCAATTTTTCTATGAGGTTTAGTTTGTGAACTGGGGTAATTAGTAATGGAGTTTCGCGGTTTTGATTTGATGAATACTATTTTGTTGCAGGTTGCGGTTCTCTTTGCGTCAGTGAAATTGGTATGCATCTTCGATTGTCTTCTGATTTGAAAGCTAGGATTTCTGATTCTAGGTTTTTCTTATTTAATTATGGGTGGTATTTGTTTCGTTTGTTTGTACAACTCTAGATTCGGCACCTTCCGAGAAGAGAGAGGTGCAAGGAAGGTTGTACAACCATAGTCTGATCCCTAATATTGATCTTCTTTACTGCTGGACGACAAGTAAGTTAGGATTATACAATCTCAGTGCTTGATTGTATCTCCCATATTCTCTTTGGTTTTCCAGTCCTCACGTCTTTTATAGAAGCTAGATTATGTGACCATGAAGGATCCCTCATATGATGAAATATTTTGAATACCTGATATTTGTATTTCATTTGAGCTTCTCATCATTTGCTTTTCAGTATGTGCGGTTTAAAATGACAAATTTAAGTTCCAAAATATCAATAGAATAAAAGCCATCATGACGGTTACTTGGTATTACAAGTGATAATAGACTGCGGTAGATGCTTTTATTTTGAAACCTTGAAAGGATATTTGAAAGTTAATCTATACTTCCCAACAATCATGCTTGGTTTCTTGCAGAATTAATATTCTTGGAAGTTCTACTATTTAATTAATGTATCTTGATTAACGGATGCAGTCGATACTCCACGAAAATGTTAATGAATTATTGTAACCTCCACCTAGATGCGATGTGTTCTTTCTACGTAAGCCAATTAGGTTTTCCTTCAAGTTGAGCATATATCAGGGCATTGTATGCTTATTTCATTGGATGCGTATTTCTCATTTTCTCTAGGGTCTTAATAGGTTCAAGATAATAGTATGTGATGTCTTTGAGGGGAATCAAGATCATGTCGTTACATATGAAATCTCATTGTTGCAAGGTAAGCTGTGTTACTAAATTAGCGGGTTCTTTTATTTATATTAAGAAATGCTTTCTAATTAATGACCCATGTAAACATGTCCTTATCACATCACATTGAACATAATTTTTCCTTTCATATGAAAATCAAAGAGTACGGTACCCGTCGGATAAAGTATATCTTTAGATATATACTGGGTGCATTCTTAACTCTTAAGTGCTCATTTAAAGGAATTACATGTTTTTGTTTCGACATTATGTTTGGTAGAATGAAACTACTACTAGGACCACAAGTTCGGAAGAACTCTACTTTAGACATTAGTTGGAAGCCTGATAACAATCTAAATGTAATGAAATATGCATCCCCTCGCACATAAATGTGGTTTGGCCTGATTGTCACACATTCGTGTGAATTGGCATTATTTATGTATGAATAGACGCGGCATTATTCTATATATATATATTGGGCTGATTTTATCTTGATATGTAAAATTAAAACAGGAAGAATGTATCTGGAAATTTTGCAATTCATTTCTGTTTAGCTAGACTCAATATCTTCTCATAATTTTAGTCTGTAATGTTGGATAATTGTACTTTTCAGCCCAAATAAAGTTACAGTATTATAGTTTAGGTTATACAAGTTATGAGATAGTAATTAACTTAAAAAGGAATAAGAAAAAACATCGAAAGGTGAAGGTACTTTAATATTGCAAGGGACACGAGGCTGAGGTGTCTGTAATAGAGAACACGTATCAAGGTGACATCACGATATTTAAGAAAACCATGTAAGTTATGACATGGACCTTACTTCGTTAGAATGTAAAAATATGTGTTGATTAAAAACTTTCAATTACTATAAACGAGTTTGTATATTTATTTTCTGATGTCGCCACTTGGAGTGAACACTAGCAAGTAGTTGTCTATATGAAAACTTCTTTGTTTTTTTTTTTGGATATTTTGCGAACATTCACGTTTAAAATTTAATATATTAGTGGGTCGCTTCTGTAGATGATCAAGAACTTTGGAAGTTAGAGGTCTAATGAAGTAGTAGAATGCATTTCCGTTTTATGATGGTTATACTTTAAATTTTCAAGATGCCGAAGAATTAATGTTTGTTGGGGAAACTACTACTAGGACCACAAATTCTGGAAGAACTACTACTTTAGACATTAGTTGGAAGCCTGATAACAATCTAAATGTAATGAAATATGCATCCCCTCGCACATAAATGTGGTTTGGCCTGATTGTCACACATTCGTGTGAATTGGCATTATTTATGTATGAATAGACGCGGCATTATTCTATATATATATATTGGGCTGATTTTATCTTGATATGTAAAATTAAAACAGGAAGAATGTATCTGGAAATTTTGCAATTCATTTCTGTTTAGCTAGACTCAATATCTTCTCATAATTTTAGTCTGTAATGTTGGATAATTGTACTTTTCAGCCCAAATAAAGTTACAGTATTATAGTTTAGGTTATACAAGTTATGAGATAGTAATTAACTTAAAAAGGAATAAGAAAAAAACATCGAAAGGTGAAGGTACTTTAATATTGCAAGGGACACGAGGCTGAGGTGTCTGTAATAGAGAACACGTATCAAGGTGACATCACGATATTTAAGAAAACCATGTAAGTTATGACATGGACCTTACTTCGTTAGAATGTAAAAATATGTGTTGATTAAAAACTTTCAATTACTATAAACGAGTTTGTACATTTATTTTCTGATGTCGCCACTTGGAGTGAACACTAGCAAGTAGTTGTCTATATGAAAACTTCTTTGTTTTTTTTTTGGATATTTTGCGAACATTCACGTTTAAACTTTAATATATTAGTGGGTCGCTTCTGTAGATGATCAAGAACTTTGGAAGTTAGAGGTCTAATGAAGTAGTAGAATGCATTTCCGTTTTATGATGGTTATACTTTAAATTTTCAAGATGCCGAAGAATTAATGTTTGTTGGGGAATTAGGGATATCTAGAGACAGAGGGGTTAGGAACCATCCAAGGAAGTAGCGAAATTTCCATCTAATGAAGTAGCGAAATGCATTTCCATCTTGAAACTAATTTTTTCTCTGTTGCACATCCGTTTTGGTGTCCCTGATAGTGGTTTTCATTTTCTCTTTTATTGTTGCTAATTTACTACTTGCTTATGTATGGACAGATTTTCCCCATGAAGTGAACTTTTTCTTGATTGGTACGGGTAAGAAATGGCTGAAGTTTCAGAAGACAGTCGAAGATATAACTGCAAACAAAAGAAACTACACTGCTAAAGAGCAACAACCCAAAGGAATTCTTTTCTCGGATGTGGAACGGTATCTTTAGATCCTGCAGAGATGATTTTGAGAAGATATTACAAAATTATATCCGAGGAGTAAGCTACTGTTATAACAAGGATGAGAAAGAGACTCGAAGTTTGGGAAGGATGGATTGGAAACTTATTGTTCTTTGTCCTGCTTGATGGGTGATTCCTCCTACCTCAATTTATCGATATGTTCATCAATTAAAAGTTTCTAATTTTACTAATGTATTCCTTTCCAGACCCAGTTAATTATCCACCATTATGAAAATAAGGAGTGTTAAGATATGTTGGAAGCGTTGTTTTGAAATAACTCAAATTGGATATGCAGTTTGTATAATCGGAGCTTCACTGCACCAACACCCCGATAACCCCTCTCCACAAATCATACCCTGCATATGGGAACCATCAAAAAAGAACCCGATGAAGATTTTGATCAACAAAAGCAGGCTTACCTTGCAAATATCTTTGACCTGAACTGTGAGAAATATGGAAATGAATAGTCCAACTAGGCTGCAGTCACCCACATTGAATAAAATATTAGCACTGTTTGTTCAACAGTTAGCTCATTTCATGTTTTTTTCTTTGGTAGATTGTTAATTTTTTTCCCCACGTTTTTAGTTCAGCAGATTTACTCCTCTTAGGGTCTATGTGAATTCCTACTATGGTTCATGGTATTGATCAAAAAATAAAAAAACTATGGTTCATGGTTTAGGTCTTTCTAATAACCTTTTTTTTTTGAAGAATGTATTTAATAAAAAGGAACTATATTGTTATTACACGAGGAAACTTGATGCTCATAGTCACTAAAGAGAATCTGATTAATTAAATGAGGGATTGCCTGGTCCCATATCGTGGTCGAGTAATTTTCAACCTAACTTCTGTCCCTGGATGGTTTGCTAGACCATCTACCGCTTGGTTTCCTTTTCGATCATATTTTTGGCTTCCGTCGGCAGAAAGAAATTTGGTGCATTTTTTGTTTCAATATTAAATGTTTTTATAATCATATATTTCAAATCCATGGTTATTTAGCACATGGCTTGCCAAATACAATAAAAAAACCTTGATATATTCTCTATCTCAATCAATAATCTTAAATATTGAACAATATCAAATTTTATTTCTTACACCGAATAGATCTCAATCAATAATCTTAAATATTGAACAATATCAAATTTTATTTCTTACACCGAATAGATCGAACTATAAATATGTTATGAACCTAACATACGGTAAGAACAAAACAAATCCCGTGCCGTTACGGCACGGGTCATACCCTAGTACTAATATAAAGAAAAGAGGTAATTGTTTGGTGAAGCCTTATTTCGGTGAAGCTTTTTCACATGACTAAAATATCCCTCCAGATTTTCATATTTCTTCTTAAATGTCACGTAAAAAAAAGGAAATGTACAGGGTTGGATCTGTAAAACGTCGACTCAACTGTTCGAGTTCGAATCCCGCTGTCACTGTTTTCTCTTTTGTTTTTTTACCTTTCCTTTTTCTTCAACTATTTTTTCTTTCGTATCTCTCTACAGAAAATCAAAACTTCTTCACCCATGAAAGTCTCTTCATCGTTCTCCTCAAAACTTCTTCATCCATGAAAGCTTCTTCATCGTTTTCCTCGATTAACTATGAAATTGAGAAAAAACATCTATGAAAACATCCGTGTTCTTCGTTCTCCTCGATTAACTTAACATATCACCGAAACAAAATTACAGCAAAACGAAGATTTGGGTTTTTTTCCCTTGCCAATCATCCATGACAAAGGTGGTAGCAGATGAACAAGATAAAACGACGAAACTTCGGAGAGACTTCCCAAGTAAGTGAACATGATCTACGACCAATTTGTGGCTGAATACTTTTTTGATTGTTTAATTTCAAATTCTAGGGTTAATTTATGGCCAATTTGTGGCTGAAAAATTTCTTTTCATTGTTTAATTTCAAATTCTAGGGTTAGTTTTGGGCCAATTTGTTGCTGAAATTTTCTTTTGATTGTGTAATTTTAAATTCTAGGGTTACTTTAGAGCAAATTTGTTGCTGGAAATTTAATGTATTCGATCTTAAGTTTAATTGTTGTTATTACTTAAGTTTCCCAATGATTTGGTTCCTAAGTTTTGATACATTAGTTCAATTTTCCACTAATTAGTAATGAGTATTCAGGCAGAAGGTCAACTCTTGATTCTCTTGAAGTCATATTCAATTAGTGGGTGAATCATTCAAAGAAGTAAGTTTTGCTATCAACCCTTGATCTCTTGAAGTCATATGTAAGAATTAGTTCCTTTTTTTATCAACTAAAGATTAAGATTACTATAGAAATGTCACAGTAGTTGTATACCCTATCGTGCCTCTATTTTTCCTTTATTGAGATTTTGGTTTGCCAGAATGTGTATGGGCATTGGCATTCAGTCAAACTATGTGGCTGAAATTATGGCTATTGTCATGGCTTTGGAATGGGCTTGCTGCGAAGAATTTGAGGCTGTGAAGGTGGTATATGGTTCTTTGTCTGTTTTACAGAGTTTTTTGCAAAAATAAGGTATTGTGGGTGGTGAAGGCTAGGTGGCTTCGCATTCTAAAAATCTTAAGATCTATTAGATATGTCTGTGTCAGACTCTGCGCCATTGAGAGAGAAATTATTTAGGACATGGGTTGGCAGGTTGTGAACTCTGTTATAGTCACATAGGTGTTGCTTAATGCAAAGAGCTGTGTGCTTGGCATTAGGCTTGGTGTGATTGAAAACTATATCACACCTAGCCTTCCAAATATACCGACAGGTAGTAGCATAAGTGTTAGTGTTTTCAACAGTATCTCCAGGGATGAACCAGGAGTTGAACCAATCCATAAAGTTTATGGTATTATCAAACTTGCCATGGGAGGTTCCAAGAATTTCATGCCAAACTTCAGTTGTTGCAGGGCAGTTTAAGAAGAGATGTGTCATTGTTTCCTCCCCATTACTGCATACTTGACAGATAGGGTCAATATAATGCAGAATGCTTGCAGTCTTTGCATTTGTGGGAAGTATTTCATGAGCACATTTTCAGATAAAGATCTGGACAACTGGGGCAATGCTCAGTTTCCAGATAGCTTCCCAACTTCTTGTTAGGGTATCATTTTTGTACAAGTAATCTATCTTTGCCCTGTAGATGGCTTTGACAAAAAACTTGCCAGTTTCATTTAAGTTCCACTAGTATAGCACGCATGCGCGATGCGCCTGCCGGTACATTCGTGCAGTAATCAACGGTCAAAGTCAACACTCAGTCAACGGTGAACGCCAAGTGGTGAAAACTCATTTCATATTAATGTGCAAAAGTCCTTTTATAATAATAAATTTGAATTTTTCATTTAATAATAATAATTTTTCAATCATAAATGTCCTTTTACATCAAGAATTTGTATTCATGACTCGTATTTTTCTAAGACAAAAAGACTTCTTTATACACAACATTCTTTGTGTACGTTCCCTTATTCTTTGCAATGGTGCCTTTAACAACTAATACTTTCGTGTTGCTACTTGACACTCCTCTCGAGAGAGCAACATACAGTTGACCATGGCTGAACACATGTTCAGGGAAAAAGATACATGTGTTTTCGATCGTCTGCCCCTGC
Organism: Papaver armeniacum; assembly: GCA_023531295.1. Lineage (NCBI taxonomy): Eukaryota > Viridiplantae > Streptophyta > Magnoliopsida > Ranunculales > Papaveraceae > Papaver > Papaver armeniacum. The sequence goes on from JAJJWW010004222.1 coordinate 140,245, forward strand.
GCCTTGTTGACTGTAAAGGAGAAACACAAACGGATCGGAAACTGTTTACGTTTAAACTTGTACGGGAGCTTCAGATTCTCAGGTGTCTCCAGTAGCATCCCGTGAATGAAGACTCGCGTACCTATGTAGTTCCCATCGATAATTACAAAGATCAATGCGGTTTGGGAAGAATTCTTTGATTATTAGCCTTGTACCATTACATAGACCATTTTTTGCATCAACATTACGCAACAACATAATAGGCGCACCAATCTTCAATTTCAAAATGTATGATGGCAAACCTCCTGGAGCAATGTTGTTCAGGTATTCTTGTTGGTAAAGACCATGAGTATCGTCATCCACATAATCAAATGAGTAGAATATAACCTCTTTTCCAGGAAAGATTCTAAGTACTCGGTCATTAAGCTTCTCGACGTACTCGTTTAATGGTGTGATCATGCCCTATTGACCATGTAGTCTATGTCTCTAGCATTTACACCAAGTTTGGAAATGTTACATCTATAAGTTGATACAAAGAAGCATCACTAACCCATGGTATGACCATCTCTTCCGGAACCTTTATCATCTCATTAGCAACGCAAGGTTCAACCCCGTCACCAACACGAATCAAAAACTTAGAGTAAGATGCATCCCCGACTGCACGCATGTTCTTCTTCAGACGCAAAACATGTACACTTTCCCACAAATGTGACCTATGAAGAATGTAATGTAACTCAATATCATTTCGAATTATTCTCCTAAAAGTTAATTAAATACCAAAGTTTAAGAAACATTAAGTATCAATATAAAATATTATTTTTTTTATCTTGAAATTGAAAGAAAAAAAATATGCAATGTACCTGCTAAGACATGCATCCAATGTCTGTCCCCTTGTACTCCTTGGAATCACTGGTAGTACCTGACGAAAATCACCTCCCATGATTAGAATCTTTCCACCAAATGGCTCAGCAATCCCAGTGACATCTCTCATCGTCCGATCAAATGCTTCTAAGGAATAGCGATGCGCCATTGTAGCTTCATCCCACATGAGGACGGTAGCATGCCTCAAAAGTTTAGCTTCCTCAGTTTGTTTCTTCGTACGACACGTTGAAGTTGATGTCGGTGTCATCGGAAGTTGAAACCTTGAGTGTCTTTGTCCGCCCACCAGTAGCATAGTAGCGGCAATTCTCGACGTGGTGTTGCTAACGCAATACCACCATTTTTTCCCGACGATCGCTGTGAGAATAGCACGATAGAGATATGTCTTCCCCGTACCTCTCGGACCATCTATGAAGAAGACTTTACTTCCTTTCTCTCAATTGCTCCCATGATTGTATTGTAGGCCCTAGATTGGTCTTCATTCAACTTTTGGACAGAAGAAAGGTCTTCGTCGGATATAGGGATCAACAACTCCTCTTGAATCAGACTCGAAATCTCAACTTCCTCACCCAATGTGCTAACAATCGGCGGTAGATCATACATGGATACATCTTTATCGTGTTGCTTAAGTATCAAATTCAACTCACGAAGAAGACGATCTGATAAGAATGTGGAGCTTGTATTGCTTGAACTCGAGTAATCCTCAACCATGTTGTTGAAAAATTCATCCCATAATTCTCTCACACCCGTCGGATTACAAAAGTGCAAGATGGAGGCGAATTGTCTTCTCAGAGCATACGGCATCTTGACTATTCTTTGCTTGACCAAAGACGCTCTCGCACTCGATCATTCTCTAAGAGTCCCAGTTTTTCGGCAGCTCTCTTGAATGTCCGACATCTCTCTCCATTAACAAACAATAGATCATCAAAAGAAGTCGGACCTATAACGTGGTTCAGAATGTGCCTTAAGAACCACACCTCTCCTGCACATGAAGGTACCGTATAAACTCTTCCTATTGACTTTTGTGTACTTCGTCTTCTTCTCCACTCTTTTGTTTTTGTATCCCAACAATAAGATTCAGGAAATTCACGGTACAACAACTTTCTCGCTCTAGGATCGCGAGCATTTGTCACAAAGAACTCTGTCAAAGTTGTTCTCAAATTCCTCTCATCAGATAAAATTTCATCCAACGTTTGGTAATCATGGTACCTGACGCTCTGTTGGTTGGGAAGGTGTATTTGTAATCTCACTACCGAAGGATAGACCTTGTAAAGAGGAAAGCTAAAGATCTTCCACATTGCCTCTTGAGCACAAACCCATCTTGCATTTTTATACCTTGTTATCTCGTCATGGTCTACTGGCTGTACTCCGAAAGATACATAATCCGGACCCTTGTACACATACTTGTAAAGGTATTTAACACTCTCCACACTGCTACAAATTTCTACGTTTATATGACAATCATACTTCTGTAATAACCAAGGGTTATAAGGCACGACCATCCTATTATCTACTTCAAAACGTTCACTCTTATGTATGCGTCGTCCATCATTACGTCTCATGTAAACAGGGTATGCATCTTTTCCTTGCACAGTACACTCAGAAAACTCTTTCGGAAAATTTCTCTTACATTTACCATCTCTCATGCACTTACTACCACATGGACCGTGAATCATCCACTTTTTCACACACTCGTATAGTTCTGGCTCTTCCTCAGGGTTAGGTATTTCTGCTCTCACTATCTTATCATAATCATCGGGACCTTGTAATTTGTCTTCGTCCCTCAATATAATTAACATATGAACATGAGGAAGACCCCTTTTTTGAAACTCAACAACATGCACATGGGCAGCTACTCTGCCAAATATTGACTTGGTAAAAGATCTTCCTTTAGCTCTTCAAGCTTTGCACGGAACACCCTTGTAGTCAGATCGGGTCTATCTGATGAAGATTGACCCGGTCCTAGGTTGGACACGATTTCTTCCCACAGTGGGTTGCAAGTCATTGTAATGAACAAATCGGGCTTACCGTATTTTTGCACCAATGCCATTGCATCCTCGATACCATTTGGTACATGTCACGGGGGCTACCCATGTATGAGGAAGGAAGCACTTTCCTTTGACCAAAATTCTCTGTCATGACAAAAAAAAACGGATTTAATGAAGTAATTTCCTTCATATCGTATAACATCTCACAATAAATATCTAAAGATAAAGAATAAAATAAATTTAGCTAGGCTTAATTGGCACTGGGCCAAAAAAGAAAGTGATTATCTATTAACTTACTTGCACTGGTTTCGTCGGCCATTCGTGCATCTTGTAGACCTTGATGCAATTCAGCTCTTATCTCCTCTTGATGATCCCATAACCATCTAAGTCTAGACGAATCAATCTTCACCCAGTTATCCACGGCATATTGTTGTAGTAGTCTTCCGCCTCGAAGAAGAAGCGAGGCGTCATTATTTCGAATCTGTTAAACAATAGCGGCAGCAAATATATAAATTATTTATATTATTTGTGTCAACATAATATGTGTAAGTTCAATGGTAAAGTGTAGCTGTTAAACATTTATATCATATATACTGTAGCATGTATGAGTAGTACTCGAGGCATGTAAACTGTCTGCTGTTCTCATCCATACTATTCAGATCCCATCCATAACTCCCATATGGTAGCAAAAGTGGATATTGAAGAGGATCATAACAACCCGATGTTTCATTGATAGCTAACAGCTTTCCTTCCGTTGTTCGGACTACAATGTCTCGCTCTCTAGGTTTTTCAGACCCGTCTCCTTCAACTACAATTGCGGCGACTTGTGAAGCAGTTGGAAGCGTGTACTGCTTCTCGGTCTTAGGTTGCTCTTTAATCACCAGCTTGCACCTTTGGATGTCTTCTCGTTGTGCAAGCGGCCTGATTACATGCACGAACCTATTATGTGTATCTAGAATTATCCTCAACTTCTCCATTACCTCCCTGTTTAGATCTTCACCGCCTTCTTCCATTATCCAATTAATCTCGTTATCCGTATCATAAATATACATCTGTACATATCTGGGACGAACTGTTGTTGGAGGATCTATTTCATTTTCAACCACGGGAGGTAGAAGACTGCCTATTCTGTGGTAGATGTCACCTTGAACACGGAATGTGTACACACCTTCTCTATTATCATCTATCAAGTTTTCAAATTTTTCATTATAGCTTCATTTTGATAGCTTTAGGAACAATCAGTTTGACTCATCATATGCTTATAAGTGCAAACCATTCCCATAGGGGTCAATGGGATTCCACTTGCCGGATGTACTGTACCTTTCTTAAAGAAAAAGAGTTGCATGGTAACAAAATTATATGGCATTGTCAATAATCATTTCTTAGTTTGTGCAATTATCAATTGGTTAAGACTCTTACAAATTGTATTCTGCGCGTTCGCTTGTCGGACTCTCTCCATGATTCTTGGGCTTCTACGGTGTGTTATTTCAGTTCGTGCTTGCGAAGATTCTTGATGTTGTGCAAGGTCGCTAAGTCTGGGACTTCGACGAAGGATTACATTGGCTGCTGTCACTGAACTTGGTTGTCTAACCACATGAATTTGTTGGTTTCTTTGCATCCAATCTGAAATTGAGTCATCAATGTTATTACTTATTATCCATCACTTCACTGCATTTTTTAAATTGCCTAAAAAAGTGAAATGCCAATAGAGAAACAAAAGTATATATATTCTAGTTGACTCAATTAAACTTTTAAATTTTCATGAAAAAAACAGTAAATCAACACACTTAGTTGATTATATCTCTGTCAATTTGGGAAGTAGATGTTGTAGATGTCGAAGCTCCGGTAGTAGTACTTGGTCCTGGTTCATCCATTCTATCTCGGTCGAGGGACCTGGAGCTTCGACAAATATTTCTGAATCTGGTGGGCAGGGCCCCCTCAACTTGATCAGGTACACTTACAACAGCAATGTTCACGTTGACTTGCTCACGCATCTCATAATGTTCGCCATCATCAGAGCTGCTATCACTATCATCTATTGACTTATTGTTCTTGTTGCCTCCAATAACTATACTTCCCACAGCGTTTATGTCAGGAAAATAACTGTTTTCTCGGCGTCGTTTCTGTCAATAAAAATGTGGCCAGCGGAGTTATCAGGTGGAACAATAGTTCTAATCATGAAACAATAACACAAATGTAATCTCAGAAGTCTAAATTCACATCAATTTTTAGTTAATCCTAAAACTGAAAGAGGAACCTATTTTGCTAAGTCTGTACATAAACATGTAGTACCCTACAAACTTCTCATTAAGAAACTACATAAATACACCACTCAGTATATTACACATTCCCAACAACAAAGAAAGCGTGTGTATTTTCTAGAGAAATGCAAAACAGAATCAACAGATGGCATACCGATGCGCATCAATGGTCATCATCGAAAAGAGTAATTCGGAAACATCAACACTTGGAACCCCAACAGAGATAACATGATCAAGATATATAGTGAACTACGTTTCTAAATACAGAAGAAACATGTTCAGAATTCATAATCATAATTCACAAACATGGCAAATTGTGAACTACGTTTCATAAGTACACATACCTGATATGGTGCAACTGATTTTCCCTTTATCTTTCTTGATGTCTCTGCGGCATCCTCATCTGCAGGCTGAACTTGCTCTAAAATTCTAGGACTTCGACGCGGAATGAGTATTGCTGCATTATTTTGAGAGAGATTACTGCGTCCAGTTCCCTGATAGTCATCTATTTCTTTCTCGATACCCATTTGCTGACACTGTACTTGCTCTGAGATTCTTGGGCTTCGACGGGGAAGGACTACGTTTGCAGCAGCTACTCACATATGCTGTCTTTCATTCTCTTCCATTGAACTCCGTCTTGCCCTTTGTGCAGCAAGGCGCATTTCTAGCCTCATAAAAACAAACAAAATCATCCACAAATATATAATTTTCTTTCGGGAATTCCCACAACTACTTATAACTCATGACCTGACTTGGAATTTATGTCTGATATGTTGATATTTATAAAGAAAAATCAACACTTACCACTACTTGTTTCTGATTCATGGCAGCGTTTCTTGCCTCTTTCTTTCTCAATATCAGCAAAATGCTCTGGACCCGGAACTTTCTCAGCAATTTTAGGGCTTCGGCAAGGAATGAATATAGCATTGCCACTAATTACGGCAGTACCTTGAGAACTGATGCTTCCCTCACCACTCTGATCCGGTTCACCTACATTAGTTCTGACATCAAATTGTTCGTTTGCTGCATAAGAGAAATAACCAAAAAAAAATTTATAACTGTTATTTTTCCTATGTGTATAATTGTGCACCGTGGGCAACTTGTACCATAAATTAAAATATAAAAAAATTTAAATTAAAACATTAGCTCAATACAAAATTTGAATTACATCGTTACTCTGCCATTGACCCTCACCATCATACCACAACACGAAGCTACCTAAGCGTCCACAAAATCTAATCCTGCAAAGCTATCCAGTTGAGCTAAATTTGTTGCATTCAGATGACTAAATGACTATGGAACCAATCCAGCCAAACACTTCAATAGCCGGTCTGGACTAACAAAGAATTTATGTATGATATGTATGTTGACATCTAATAAAGAAATATCAACACGTACCACTACTTGTTCCTGCTCTGTCCTGATTATTAGTTCTTTTTTTCACTTGATAATCTGTACGTCGTTTTTCCAGGATCCGCTCTCTTTCATTCTTAGCAATTGAATTCCGTCTTGCCCTTTGTGCAGCACGGCGCATTTCTTGCCTCACTAATTCTTGATCCCGATCTTGGTCAACAAATCTGGGACTTCTCCGGGGTATTAACCTTTCTTTTCCACTCCTATCCGGTTCACCAACATCATCTTGACCTTGAATTTGGCCAACAAATCTGGGGCTTCGCCGGGGTACGAAGCTGTCTTTGCCGCTGGCTTTTCCACTCGTATCCAGTTCACCAACATCATCTTGACCTTGAATTTGGCCAAAAAATCTGGGGCTTCGCCGGGGTACGAAGCTGTATTTGCCACTGGCTTTGCCACTCCTATCCAGTTCACCAACATCAGTTCCGATAGTATATTGTTCAGTTGCTGCATCAGAAAATTAATCATCATAAAAATTATAATCAGGTGCACCTAAACAGTAAACTCGGTGCATAAGCAAGCATTATTGGGTCATTGGATTTAACAGGGATGATAAGCATTCCCAAAGACATACTTAGAAAATAATATTAACTTATTAAGGTGCAGGTGGTCACTTTAATAGGACCAAAGTTCCAAAGGTTAAATAACCATATAAGGTAAGAGGGAATCATGGAGAACCACGTCAATCGTCACAGGAGGATAGAAACCTCAAGATCCCATAATCATCTTGCTTAAGGTTGATGCTAAATATCCAAAATGCACGATAATCAAGCAACTGATAGCTTATTGGAACTTGCAAAAACATTATACAATAAACAATAATGATACACTAACATACGTGCATGACCGAAATATGACAGATGACATCATCACCATCAGGATCTTTTAGCCATTCAATTTATATTTTGAACTCATTCCTTCATAAAAACTCAAATCATGGTTGATACGCATTCTCTAGTTTTAGTTGATATGTGGCGACAACATTAGACATTAAAGTATATATGGAGATATGGTGGTTATATAAGTTGGTAAGCAAGATAGGCAATCATTGTGAACATATGGGGATCATCAAGAAGTATAAGGAGGTACCTTTATTACATGTGAACATTGAAATATACTATCAAAAGCAATCTTGAGCTAAAAATTGGCCCTAAGCTAAACCTAGAATTTGAAATTACACACAATCAAAAGAAACTTTCACCCACAAATTGGCCCTAAAGTAACCCTAGAATTTGATATTAAACAATCAGACGAAATTTTTAGCGACAAATTGGCCCTAAACTAACCTTAGAATTTGAAATTAAACAGTCAAAAGAAAAAATTCAGCCACAATTAGATCATCTCTAACACTTACTTGGGAAGTCTCTTCGAAGTGTCGTCGTTTTTTCTTGTGCATCTGCTACCACCTTTGTCATGGATGATTGGCGAGAGGGAAAAAAAAAAAACAAATCTTCGTTTTGATTTATTATTGTTTCGGTGATACGAAGAGGAGGGATGTTCTCATATATTTTTATTTCTCAATTTCATAGTTAATCGAGGAGAACGAAGAAGATTCTATCATGGATGAACTACCCTATTTCTCACTGAAGAAGAAGAAGTTTTTATTTTCTTAGATACGAAAGAAAAAGAAGATGCAAAAAATGGGAAGGAAAAAAATTGTGGATGGCAGGATTCGAACTCGGAGTCGTTATGTCAACATTTTACTGACCTAACCTCCGTACATTTCATTTTTTACGAAACTTTATAAGGAAAATGAAAAATCAGGAGGGGTATTTTCGTGATGTGAAAAAGCTTCACCAAAATTAAGGCTTCACCAAACAATTACCTCTTTTCTTTATATTAGTATAAGATAAGATAAGATAAGATTGGATTGTGTCTTCTTCCCCTGGATGAGTATTCAGAGCCAGAATGGCTTGAACAATTTTATGATTGAAGATGTGATGGATAAGTTGAATGTTCCAGTTCCCATTTGGCTGCATGAGGTGTGTCAGCAATTCTATTTGTTGTGGACAATGAGTAGATTTGATGAGCTTAGCTGTTGAGTTTGGGATCCAGAGGTCTTCCCAAATTTTGATTCTCATCCCATTGCCAATCTTCCAGTCACAGTGTTGTCGTATGTTCTGTATACCTTCAAGAATTCCTTTCCAGATCCAAGAATCTCCATCTTTTGCTTTTGTATCCATATTTAGAACATTTCTTCCCAGGAGATACTTGGCATCCATTAGTTGATACCATAGTGAGTCTTTGTCTTGTTCAAGTCTCCAGCCAATTTTTGTGATCATAGAGCTGTTGAAGAGTTCCATGTTCATGAAGCCTAATCCACCCATTTCCTTTGGTTTTCATATTGCGGCCCAAGCCTTAGGATAGTAGCCTTTGGGATTTTCCAGATTTTTACCCCAAAAGAAGTCTCTTTGAAGCTTGTTTAAGTCCTGACAGGTTTGCTTAGGAATTCTGAAGCAGTTCATTTGGTAGATGCTAGCTGTTAAAGTAACATTTTTGATTAGGATTTCCCTTCCAGCAGGGTTTAGAGGAACATTTTTCCAACTGGATAATCTCAATTTTAGCTTATCAACCCCTGGTTTGAAAGACTTGATTTTGCTTCTGTGAGCAAAGAGAGGAGAACCTAGATATTTATCATCCAATTGTAGAACTTGAACTCCCATAATGTTGCTGATGATGGGGATGAGATTAGGATCTGTATTTTTGCTAAAGAACACTCCAGATTTGTTGAAGTTGATGAGTTGGCCAGAAGTATCACCAAAAATGTTGAGGATGTCCATGAGGTTCTGAGCTTCCACCTTGTTAGCTTTGCAGAAGACCATGCAATCATCATCAAAAAGAAGATGGTTAATGGAGGGAGCACCTCTACAAATTTTTATTCCAGTAATGATGCCCAAGTCCTCAGCATGTATAAGAGTTCTAGAAAGAGCTTCCATGCAGAAGAGAAATAGATATGGGTATAAGGGGTCTCCATGTATTAAACCTCTTGAAAGATTAAAGAAAGAGTCTGGAGAGCCATTTATAAGGACAGCTGAGGTAGTTGTAGTGATGCATTGCATGATTTTTTGGCACCATTGATCATTGAAACCCATCTTTGTCATAATAATATTGAGGAATTTCCAATAAACTCTATCAAAAGCTTTTTCCATGTCAATCTTTATTCCCATACTCCCATTCATACGTTTAACACCTCTTTTGGATCTCATAGAGTGGATGAGTTCATGAGCAATAGCAATATTGTCAGATATTTGCCTTCCAGGTATGAAAGCAGATTGGTAAGGGGATATTATTTTGTTGAGATAAGGTTTCATTCTCTGGGCTATGAGTTTGGATATGATTTTATAGGTTGTATTGCAGAGACTTATAGGTCTAAATTGGCTTGGGGAGGTGGGATTTTCCACTTTAGGAATAAGAGAGATAAAGGCTGAATTCATCTATTTTAGCATATGGCCAGATATGAAGAAATGTTGCACCATCTTTACAATGTCTTCTCCAAGTATTTCCCAATTGGCTTGGAAGAAATTAGGTGGGAAGCCATCAGGTCCAGGAGCTTTGTCTTTTGCAATACTGAAAAGAATGGCTTTAATTTCATTGTGATTTGGGGTTTTGTTGAGTATTCTGTTATCAGTTGTGGTGATGGTGGTGGGGATTAGTGTGATAATTTCTGGGTTAATGAGTGTGTTTTCAGCAGTAGCCATTCTGGAGAAATGTTGAGTGAAGCAGTTCTTTAGTTCTTGATAGTCAATAATCCAGTTTCCTTTACTGTCTTGGATGGCATCAATCTTGTTTCTTCTTGTTTTGCACTTAGTAGCTCTATAGAAGTAGCTTGTGTTTTGATCTCCAAGTTTTATGAATTGATCCCTGCTTTTAGTCTTCCAAAATTTTTCTTCAATATCTTGCCAATCCCTAAGGTTAAATGTCTAGCTAATTTTATGACTTTTGACTGTCATCTCTCGAAGTAGTTATTGTGTAACCAAAGGAAATGCTGCTTGCATTCTTCAATGTTAGTCTTAATGTTACCATAGACTTCCTTGTTCCACTTTCTGAGATGTAGTTTGATATCATTAAGTTTCTGGCTATGAGAAAAGCACTGGAGCCAGTGAGATTCTTTCTCCAACACTCGGATATGATCTTCCTGCAATCCTTATGATCCAGACAAGGACCAAAGAATTTAAAAGGAATTTTACCAGTTTTCCGAGAATGATTGGAATTAAGGAGGATGGGATGGTGATCAGATCCAATAACAAGCATGTTGGATATAGTTGTATTGGGATATAGAAGAAGCCAACTTTCTCTTGCCAATCCTCTATCCAATCTTTGTTCAGTAAGTGCATTTCCACTTCTTTTATTGGACTAAGTGAATGGACAGCCAGTGATGCCCAAGTCAACTAGATCCAAATCAAGAATTTTGTTGCTAAATATAGAAGCTTCATTAATATCAATAGGTTGGGCACTGAATTTTTCATGAGATTTAGATCTTCAATGACCAACCAAGGTAAATTTTAATGGCAACAGTATTTTCCAAGAATTTAGTTTACTATTAGTATCATAAGGACTACCATAGTAACCAGTGTATAACCAAGGAGTGCCACTGGCAGGCTTGACTATAACATTGATATGGTTTAAGGAGAAGTTAATAATCTCAATATTAAGGTTATTCTTCCATATCAAAGCTAAGCCACCAGCAGTGCCACTAGCCCCTCCTGGGTTGACAAACCAATAATTTTGAACATTGACCTCATTCATGGTTTTCTTGAGCTTTTCTTGTTTTTGTTTGGTTTCAGAGATAAATATGATATCAGGGTTTAGCTTATTCAACATATCATTAAGGTATCTTTTAGCATCCTTTGTACCCAAACCTTGACAATTCCATGCCAAAGTGGTAAAGAATTGCCAAAAGTAGGACACAATATGATACTTTGAAGAAAGTCTTCTAGCAATGGTGTCATAAATGGTAAGTAAACTCAAATGGAGAAACAACCCGAGTATAAGTAATAATAAAAGCAGGTGGTGGTATAGAGTGCAGAATTGTACCATAGTTTCAGATGAAGAGTTTCCTAAGTCACCATTAGCCATCAAGAGATTGTTGGAGTCCAGAGGTACTGCAGAGACATCATCCTGGTCTTTGAATCTTTTGAGGCAGTCAGAGTCAAAGGAGTTGGTGTCAATTCCATTCTCATCTTGGAGGGGTTTCTTTCTTTTGGTCTCCATCATAGTAGGCAGGGGAGTTGGTGAAGTAGGTTGCTCAAACACATGTGCTTTCTTCTTTGCCTTCCATGCTTCCTTTTTCTTTTTAGCCTGTTTAGCCTCCATTCTTTCCTTAATTGGAGCTAGTGTTAGAAGGGTGCTGAAGGGGAAGGGTTCTGGTAGGGGAGAGGTTGGGAAAATGCCATCAGGATCCACAGTTTGATGTTGGTCATTTTTTGAGGTGCTAGCATTTTTTGGTTCTTGCAGCAGCCTTCATTCTTGGGAGGTTTTTCTTGTAGTTTCCAGCAATTTTCTCAGAGAGCTCCAGCTTTTTGTTCCTGATTTGGCAAGCTAAGACATCTGGGTGAGGTGTATCTGCTTCCATAGTAGTTGATGGTTGAGCTCCAAAAGTAACTGGATCTTTTGAAGAAGAGGCAAGGTTTGCAATTGCTTTTTCAAGCTCCAAGTTTTTTACAATTTCCATTTTTATCTCAAATTCAGCTGCAGCATCAGAGTATGGCCTATGAATGATATTCTTTCCAGCTTGCATATTTTTTTGTTGCTGAGTTCTTGGGGGGTTTGGGGGGGGGGGCTTGGGTGATCCAGAATTCTACAGACTTTACAAAACTTTATTCCATTAAGAGCATAGGAAAACTCAAGCCAGTGTGAAGTAGTGGTAGTTTCAAAGGCTTCAATATGAAATTTAAGAGGTCTGGTAATATCAATAGTAAGTTTTACCTCCAGGTTCTTTACAAATTTGTCCCTCCCATAGGCCTTTTTAGCAGCTTGGTAAACTCCAATTGGTCTGAGGATGCCTTGAATGTCAGGGATGATGGGTGTTGGTATTCTTTTAATGAGTAACCAAATCATCACCTTTTTGAATAGTTCTTCATCTATCAAGTCAGGACCTCCTATAGGAACACCAACTAAGACCATAAGCTTGTCAAAGACTCCTCTTGTTCCTCTATTTCTCAAGGTTGAATAATCTTCTTCATGAGTGAGTCTGAGTATGTAGTAGTTTCTTCTCTTGTTCCAGTTTTCCACTTCCACTCTACTTTGAAGTTCCCAGTGAGTATTGATGAATGTGCTGACTCTAGAGGTCTGGAAGCAGATGTTGCTACAGAGTTTTCCAATGAAGCACCATTTCCAGTCTAGAGATTGTTTGGTTCTGATATTTTCAGAATTGATGAAGACTTTAGGGAATAGATCCTCAGGGATAGTAAGAGCAGTGTTCATCTTGTTTACAAGGTTATCAATGCTAGGTGAAGGTGTGTTTGAAGAAGATGCCATAATATAGTAGAATTCAGTTTTGCAGAGTATGATGAAAATGGAGTAATGTTCACTAATTTGAAAAGGGTGAGTATGAGAGCTGGTGAAATGGGGGGAAGAATTGTAGGCTTTAATTTGAAATTGATTCACGGGTTCATAGTTTTGTTTGCCATCAACTTTTGTTTGACTGAGTAAGTCATTGGATCATGTGTAGATTTGTTGAAGCTTAAGTATGATGATGTTGAAATAGAAGATATGATTTCTGTTGGCTGATTGGGGCCGTACAAATTTCACATGTGGCGATGTGGACTCATGCTTAAGAAGGTGTTGGATGGCTAATGGTGCTTGGTGGCTTGCCCTGTGATAACAGAGATGGTTAGCATAGAGAGACGAGTTTGTTTGTTACCTGTGACAGCTTTGGTGTTGTTGGATTGTAGTGTGGCAATCTTTTGACTAGAAGTATAGCAACGACCTAGGAGATATTGGCTTCCTATTAGAGGATGTTGTTTGTACTTCTGAGCACTGGGCCCCCCATAAATTTATCATTCGGATATGGATCAGGTATCCCTCCCATAGGAGAGTAATTTGAGACCGGACCCATACCCGATAAAGAGAAAGTTTTGCATTTGCCAAGTGGCTGGCACCGCTCTGCATGAGCCAATAGAGATATTGCATAGGAAAAATTCCATGCCCTTGAGCCAATAGACTTGAAAGAACACAGTTGCGTCTGATCAAATTGTCTAGTGCAGTGGATCGTAATAAAAATATATTGGGTATGTTCAATCAACGGCTGCGATGATAAGATAGTTGCTCTTCCATAGCATAAAATATGTAGAAAAGAGAGAAACCTTTTCATTTTCTCATTCAGTTTCTTCGAGAGTGAAAAACACAAAAGAGAACAGTTTCCATAGTCAGAGAAAGGAAAGAAACATGCCTCGAGTGTTGTATTGTGAAAGTAGTATCATAGAGGAAACATCAGATATTCTGATGGATCATACTCTGGATTGGTACAATCCTAATATCCCCATCGCCAGTTTGCCATATGGAATTGCCTTCCCAAATGGCAGAGAAGCAATTAACTACACCCGCAACTTCAATTGGCATTGGGCGAACTTGCATCATAATCGAAGAGTGAAGTTGGAGCAACTGTATGAGCAAATCTCTCCAGGGCATGGATATGTTGTGAAGAGGCCAAGATTTAACCTGCCTTATTCCAGACAGGTAAGCGGTTTTAACATGCGTGATTTTGATAATCCTTAAGTTGTTTTGATTATAATTGTTGAAATGAAAGATGGGTTCAAACGTGATTAGGTAAATGTTGATGATTCCACCATTCCACCAAAAGGCCAAAGTGTTGCTGGTGATGAAGATGGGGTTGCTCCTGAGCAAAGTGGAGAGATGCATGTGTTCCAAAATAGTGTTAATGAAGTTAGGAGTGGAAGTGGAGGTGGGGGTAGTTCTAATGTTAGGGATGAGGCAGTTCCTACTGGTGGAGGCCAAAGAGAACAAGAACCTGCTCCATTTCCAAATGGTGATAGAGTATGGGGCGTAGATGATGGTTGGGTTGTGTTTGCTACTCATCCCAGACGTGGTCGATTTGTGGTGAATGAAGGTGTTGTGCTGGTGGGTGATCGATATGTGGTGTGTGGTGGAGTGCGGCAGGGCTTCTATGCAGTTACAATGCCTGTACCTGTCAGAGCAGCAATTCGAGAGAATACAAATATTCTCATTCCTCCTCATTCTGTGATATTCCCCTAGCTGGATATGCTTAGCCCTGTAATTGGTCGAATTGCTAATGAAGTGGCCGCCATCGCAAATGCAGGGTATGGGGAAGGTAATCCTCCTCATGATGAGCCAGAGCCAGCACCAATACTAGCACCAGAGCCAGAGCCTACTCATCCTAATCCAACTGAAGGTAGTACAGGAAATCCATATGCACCTGTCCCTGCAAATGATTCTACAGATGCACCTGGACAGACTAGCTCTGTCTAAGTTGGTAAGAATTGCAACAAATTGCAGAGAGGAGTGAGGCTTTTCCATTTTGCACATTAAATTACTGCCTCTCTGAATGTTTCTTGGAAGACTGGTTGTTCTATTTATTCTAGTATAGTAGTGATTTCATGCTTACGTTGATGCATGAAAGTTAAGGACAAGTAAACCATTTCAAGTTTAATGGGTATGTTTGTGAATTTTATTTTGAACATGGCCTTGCATTTTATCCAAAATTTGAAATCATACTTGTTAGAGAGACTAATATTTCCTTGATCACATAACCAGTAATTTAATATAATATATATTAGATCATGTTTCATGGAAGAAATAAAATGCAAGTTGTTAGGCTTTAATCTATTGATGGATGAGCAATAGTGATGGATGAGAGACTGAGGAATATATAACATAGTCTGCAGTAATTCCTCAGGGTAGTAACACATAGCAAAATAGAGAGACTTTTGAGAAGGACATACCATATCAAACCTGTTTAGGTGCTTCCAGTGATACTGCACGAGGTAGGGGAGATTTTGTAGTTTCCAGATCTCATTGATATGATAAGGGGTAGAGAGAATTTCCAAAGATACTAGCTAGAGCTGCTTATGTTGTTTGAGATTTCTGTTGAAATACTGCTGCAGGGTAGTGAGGTGATGGAGTGTGTGTTCTTCAATTTGGAATGTACGAGATAAATCAGATAAGTTAGCATTATTGTTGTGAAGACATGTACATAGACATATCTGGGTGTAACAGGAGTCCATTCCCATATAAATGAGGTGGTGTTTGATATTCATGGAAGGGGGAGTTCCAGCTTCCAGACTTGTATCTTCTGTGATTTGAACTAGGATTGAGACATGAGTGATTTCAGTGTTGATAGTATCTTTCGGATTGCAGGTCAGTTGAACAGTGCTAACGAAATTAGGTGTTGCCGGAATATCAGTGAAATCATTTGATTCAGACATTGGGTATACGAATTGAAACGGGATTGATAGGATATCTGTTAGGAATCATTCATTGGGTGGAGGAGAGACACCCGGGAGAAAAAGCGGAGAGAAATTTAGAACTTAGACATGCATTCCGGTAGAAAATTCCGACCAAAACTAGCCGTTATGCACAACTCGACAAGCCAACGGCTAGTAGAAATGCGCCGCCGGGAGGAAAATTAGGGAGAGGGAGAGAGCTTTTTTTGTTAGTTCGATCTAGTGGAGCTAATTAGAGGTGTTAGAATCCAATGTTGCTACAGTAGCTTATCAATCTAGTGGAGCTAATGGTAAGAAATACAATAAAACTTCGATAAATTAATCCGCGATAAATTAATAACTTCGCTATAATAATATTTTTTGTCAGTCCCGACTTGGGCCAGTGTATTAAATTAATAACCTCGCTAAATTTATAAGATAATAAAAAATTTAAGTATCCAATAGGGCCCAACTGAAATATAAATTAATAATCATTATAATAGCATTACATTACTGGTGCGTTACTAAAATTAGATTTCAATGTCGTTTGTTTCTTGTTCACATTTATGCAACACTGGACTTCATTTATGATTTCTTTGTAGTCCCTTGAGGAGTTCAGGAGTGCCGTTTTGAAATTGTAGGAGGAAATCATTTAGCTTTACTTTTGGTAAGATTGCATCTTTACGAGAAACTGGATTCACTTGAGATGTATTCCGATGCACGCTTAATTGTATTTGATATCGTTCCTTGACATACTTGTATGTTAAACTTTTCAAGAAGTCATTTTTGTGTTTCTCTTTCGGTCAAATTCGGATTGGAATGACTATACTCACACAATGCTTTCGAATCTCGTTTTGTCATCGTGGATTTTTTTGACACCTTTGAGATGTTATTAGCATTAAGTTTAACTTAAATATTTTCCTTTATTTTATTTTTGAGTTATTGTTACACTCTTCTTTTGTGTTGTTTTTTGTTTATTTTAACATCAAAAGATATATAAATTTATGCACATAATATGCAATATACTATACTATATTATATTATATTATGCCAAAAGTTTATTACATATCAATTTGAATTGAAAATAATATCTCAAGATTTTTGTTATTATGGTAACCATTAAGTTTAACTTAAATATTTTCCTTTATTTTATTTTTGACACTTAAATTTAGATTGATTTTTCATGAATAAATTACTAACTTATTAATTTATCGATAAATTAATACTTCTAATGTCGCTAAATTGATAGTCAATTTGTCTTAATCGCATTTGGAACCCAACATTATTAATTTATTGAAAGATTTTATTGTATATTGTTTTAACATGGTGATAGCGGTAATCTTGAGCTTGATTTTGAGAAGCAAGGTCGCAAGAAATTCGGTAACCTTTTTTGTTTTCGGTTGTATTTAGATCCCGCCAGTTTTTCCATAAAAATGCACAATGAATGTAAGTTGTTTTTTTAGGCAAACTACAGGTCATTTTATCCATACAAATAATATCTTCTTCTTGGTTCTTTTTTCGCATGGATCAGGGACGTGTAGATGTACACAGCAAGAAATGTATCGCCATACCAAGCATATCCATCCATCCATCCCTCACATATTCAAGACATAGGCTCGCTAGAAGCCTAGAACAGACAAAATCTAGGATATAATTGAGAAGTTTGGACCCTTGGGGTCCATTACACATCAGTGTTCCAGTGGTTTCATATCGTTGCAGGCTAAAAGCTAAGAAGAAAAATTGACAAAGATTTATTTCCCTAGTTCCAACATCACTGTTTTTGATTGCTCCTCTTTGCAGATTATATTGTTACTTGGTTCAACCCCCACCACGTAAAGTGTAAAAGTTGTGATAAAGTTCCATCATTTAAGCCACTTTCGAGCCGATATAAAAACTAGGGAAGGAAAAGGCAGACAAGCAAAAGTGTAAAGCCAGCTTCTCCTGAAATGGTAACAAGGCAAATTACCAGGTTGAGCTATTTAATGCATAATTCATTTTGAGGGGTTGTTGATTGTAAGATAGATCAAGAATCATTCTCAAAGACCTCTCTAAAAGCACAACCACCTCTAGTACGGAGCATAACGGCGCGATTTGAGGATCCGACTCCTCTTTAAGTTCATAATTGTTGATTGTAGTATGGATAACCATCAAATAACACCTAAGAGACGACATGCCAGATGCACCTCCTAAAAGATAGAGATATAAGACGTTCATTTTTGGCAACTGCTATACAAGTAAGTTAAAGCTAAGTTGAGTGGTCTTAGGTCTCTTCCATACCTAAACGGTCAGTAGCAGAACAGACTGCTGAAATGGAGCTCTGTATAGTAACTTACGAATTTAAACAAAAAAAGCAAGACAAATAAGTTCTAAGTTCTAACTACACTCACTAGTATTAGATTATGGCATCAGAACGGGAAAACTCAGATTCTAACTATAAAGGTCATCATCATCCGCATTGGTGGCCGCAGCTATAGCAAAAGGATCAGACGGTCCAGTGCCTGCTGCTGCGGTATTATCAGGGCGATCAGAGAATCGGAATTCAGACCCAAAACCACGTGATTGTTGTAGTGTTTGTGCAAACATCTGGTACTTCCGTATGTCGGCGTCACTCACACTACGGCGCGCAAACTTCATGGATTCTTCAAAGTGTGCTGCTTTGATCTCCGGAACTTCGTCAATCTCATCTTCTTCCATTGCTTCTGGATTTTCGCTTCTCTTCCTCTCCCTCTCAATGTCCTGTACGTAGTGTAAGAATTAGCTGCCTGATAAGCAAACATGGAGATTTACATGAAGTACAACACATGCCCATAATATCTTTTTGCTGTGCTGTGTATGCACTTTACCTTTTCAATATTTTCTCTGATTGCATATTTGCAGGCCCGTTGACAGATTTCAGTGATATCAGCACCACTAAAACCTTGGGTATAACGTGCTAAAGCTGAAATATCAACATCCCTAGCGACGGGAGATTTTCGCAAGCAAGCTTTGAAGATCTGAAGCCGGGAAGCTTCATCTGGAAGAGGAATGTAAATCAACTGGTCTAGTCGACCAGGCCTGAGCAACGCTGGGTCAATAATATCTGGTCTGTTTGTAGCCCCAATGATAAAAACTGTTTTCTTTGCCGTCATGCCATCCATTTCTGTCAAAAGTTGGTTCAAAACCCTATCTCCAGCACCACCAGCATCTCCTTGTGAACTCCCACGCTAAAACCACAATCAAAAGAGAACTAATTGTTACCAAACAGATGGTGAACATAAGTTATAAGCATGTAAATAATTAATGTAAGGACAATGGGGGAGAAGAGGGCGAAAATGTGTAAGAATAAAAACTAGGGAAGAACTCAATTAATAATACCTGAGTTGCTATGGAATCGAGTTCGTCAAAGAAAAGTACACATGGAGCAGACCCCCGTGCTTTATCAAATATCTCTCGCACATTTGCCTCACTCTCTCCAAACCACATTGTAAGCAGCTCAGGTCCTTTAATACTTATGAAGTTAGCTTGGCACTCATTTGCGATTGCCTTGGCCAGAAGTGTTTTACCACATCCAGGAGGGCCATAGAATAGGACACCTTTAGATGGAGACATTCCAAATTTCTCAAACTTCTCAGGATGCTCCACTGGGTATTGGACAGTCTGCAAAGTCATAAATTTGTTGAATAGCATTATGGATCATTTTTAACATAATGTCACAAACAAAAACTTATCTGGAGGCCACAAGAAGAAAGAATATTATATACTTCGTGGATATCAGTATCGTCAAAATGACATGATAAGTCAATAAGAGGTTAATCTATAAAAGGGAGGGAAAGCTACAGCTGACAGAATACCTCCTGAAGTTCTCTTTTAACATTTTCCAACCCACCGATATCCTCCCATGAAACGTTAGGCACTTCCACAACCTGAAAAATACATGTATAAAGTCTCTCACAATCAGTACTTCTACTATCTCCTAAGCAACAAACAACATATACTGCAACACAGGAAGGAAGAAAAAAATCAAGAAAGTTTATATAACTAAGGACATACAGTTTCACGTAGGGCCGACGGATTCGACGTGCCCAACGCTGTTTGGAAGTGTTCATTCGTAACAGACATGGAATTAAGGATCTCAGCATCAATGGTCTCATCTTCCAAATCAATGACATCCATCTTCTCTCTGATGCACTGTAGAGCAGCTTCAGTGCAAAGCGCAGCAAGATCAGCACCGACATACCCATGGGTGTTCTTTGAAACCTTTTCAAGATCAACCTGCAAATCGGGCAGAAGAAAGATGTCATAACTTCTAATCTAATTAGTAAGTAAGATAGACCAATACAAGACGGACAAAACTCACATCTTCTGCAAGCTTCATATTCTTTGTATGTATCCGGAGAACTTCTAATCTTCCAACTTCGTCTGGAACACCAATGTCAATCTCACGATCAAACCTGCCAAATCGCCTCAGAGCTGGGTCAATGCTATTTGGCCTATTGGTAGCTCCCATCACGATCACATGAGCTCGAGATTTAAGACCATCCATCAAAGTCAGTAGCTGAGACACAATACGCCTCTCCACTTCACCATGTGTCTTTTCTCTCTTTGGAGCAATGCTGTCAATTTCATCAATGAAGATGATCGAGGGGGCATTCTTTTCAGCTTCCTCGAAAGCCTTCCTCAGATTTGATTCACTCTCCCCAGCCAACTTTGACATGATTTCAGGTCCATTTATCAAAAAGAAAAATGCACCAGTTTCATTTGCCACAGCCCTAGCAATCAAGGTTTTCCCAGACCCCGGTGGACCATACAACAGTATACCTTTTGGAGGTTTCACACCGATGGACTTGAAAAGTTGTGGGTGCCTTAAAGGTAGTTCAACAAGCTCCCGAATTTGAGCCATTTGCTTTCGGACACCCCCAACATCGTCATAGCCAACTTCGTTTAATTTCTCCTCATCTTCTCGTTTAATAGGTTCGCCTTCACAGAAAATTTCTGTATCTGGTGCAACAATGCAGTACTCACCAGGTTCTGTCTCAATTACTTTAAATTCCACACTTCGCATGCCCCCTCTAACTAAGAAAAAGTCACCTTTTCGTACAGGTCGATAAGATTCTAAGAAGTAAGCTGTCGAAACAATAATTAAAATAGTTGGAAATGGCCATGATGGATCACAAGGAGATCAACGTGGTATATAAGAAAAAACAAATGAAAATCTGCCGAAACTTACGCTTGAGGTATGCATCAAATAAGTTGCCAGTCACACCCTCGATTGTATCATCAATGGGAAGGATGTGAACACGCTTTCCATACTTAACATCTGGACACTGATGAACAGACACAACATCCCCAAGCCGCACCCTAAGATTAGCACGCACAACCTTATTCATTCTGATTTTTGGTTCCTCACACTGCTCATCAACAAGAACAATGCATACTGTATCTCTACATTTCTTTCCCTGCATCACAAGAAACATTGTTATGTTCCTCAAAAAAGCACCCCCACAGTTCTACTACACAGCACAATCAACAAACTCACCTTAATCAAAACTGTGTCTCCACGAAAAAGCTGAAGTTTTTCCATTGTTGCAGGGTTCATCGCCACCACAGAGTTATCATCATTTATTGCCTCATCAACCACAAGTCGATTTGGAGATTTCTTACGTTCTAAAATAGCAGTTGAAAAATCTTTTTTATGGCTTACCCTGTTATACAAAACAAAAAACACGATTAACCCCAATAGTCCTATACTCAAGTTCGGGACTTTAATCAATCAATCACATAAGATTAGTATAATTAACTCAAACCTAATGCTATATATGATCAAGGAAGAAAAACACAACTTACTAGTAACTTTTAGTGTAAACCTTAGGAAACAACTCAAGTTCAACTTAATAATCGAAACCCATTACTCTAAATCTACAATTTACATTAAGCCATCATCTAAATACATAAGACTCATTCCTTTCTGACAAATTTTAACGAAAACATCTAAAATCACTTGAGAAAATTCAACAAAGAAACAAAGAAACACAGAAATGATTTGAAAGAGTATACGTACGGATCAGAAGATGAAGAAGGCTTGTTGAGATCTGGTAATGATGGAGTCGGATCAGCCATATCGGATTATTCTGGTTATTTTAGGGTTTAACAAAAGGGCAGAAGAAGATATTTCGTTTGGTTTTTTGAAACAAGTGAAACATGGAATTTTGGTTACTCCGCCGTGTCAACATCTTTGTGTACCAGGAATAGGATGCTACGTCATCCAGTGTGACGCTGTACCGCTGGACCGCATAGGATTAAGCATTCCACGTGGAGATGGTTTTGTTCACCATTCATTAAATTTTTGAAACATAAAAATAAAACGGAAATGCTATTCGGCGGCAGTTCTAGAGCTGGCAAACGGGCGGGCCGGGGCTGGCTTGTGACCAACCCGCGGGTTACGGGTTAATACAAGCCTAAGCTTGCGGGTAGAAATTCTTCACGGGTGGTCATTTCTCCAACCCGCGCCCGTCCCGGGTAAAGCTTATGTTCACGGGGGCTCACGGGTTAGCTGGTTTTTGTTGAGTCAACTCGCCAGAAATCGATTTCTGAGCTATTTCCGGCCACATTCAGGCCATCTAAAGCTCCTTCCCTACAACTTAAGTACCTAACCTAACATTCATCTAATTCATTTGATATTTCGATTCAAAAACTCAAAAGTCAAAATTGCAAAACTAAACTAATTTTGCATTTAAAGGAAAGGAACACAGATACTAGTAGTCATTAGTAGTTTAGTTACAATACTTCATCAATTCATGACTTCATGATGATATTTTCAACAAAGAAAAAAAACCTCCGAGACTGTAGTAATACCATTGTTTGTAATTTGTATCACCAAGTGCTACAATAAAGATATTAATAACCACTTCCTGCACAAAATATATAGTGTGGTTAATCAAAAAAGTGAAAACTGTCCAAAAAAACATCTCCAATCTCTTTTCTATGCAAAATTTGGAGACACTGATAAGTGATAAATAACTGTCTGTCCAAAAAATATTCTCATATTCCATGTTTATCTTTGAGTTGCTCCAACTATTCAATATGAATCTGTAATTTCAAGAAAAATTAAACCAAACAAAAGAAAAGATTCAAGTCAAAAACATGGAATTTGCATAATTACCCCGCTTTATATTGAAGAAGTACGCATACTAATTAGACGCATAAGAACTTACTTCCTCCACATCCTCCACTGCCCCATCCTCCACTGCCTCAAGTTCAAATCCTAATACATCTTCTTCAATAATCCCATTGTCCTCATCCATATCTTCTTTTCCTACATGGATAAAAACAACCAATGTTATATATAAGATTTAGACATTCAACTAAAAGAAATATTACTGATTTACTTACCAATTCCATATTCCCAATCACGAGTTGTTATCAACGCCTCAGCATTTTCAAATAATAAGGAACTGCGAAATCGATCAATTACCCTTCCTCCAATGCTAAATGCATATTCCGAAGCGACGGTTGAAATAGGAATTGACAAAATATCCCCTGCCATTCTTGAAAGTACTGGAAATCGTTGTTCATGGTTCTTCCAATAGTTTAGGATGTCGAGTGGTAAATTTACACAACCTCTGCACGACTCGCTAAGATATTCATCTAACTCTGACAAGTCAGATAGTACATCACCACCACGTTCCTGTGTTGCAACATATTCCTGCATGAAACAAACAAGCTAGAAGTGAGTGAACTATGAATATATGAGTCTTAAAAGTCTTAGAAACAATCTAACACCACCACATACTACATCCACAGTTGACAGTACCCTTAAAAGACAAACAATATTCTACTACAAGGATTTTAAGATAAAAAGCAATAATTCAAAAGACTAAAATCTTCGCAATATAACTAGGCATCACTAACATGAATTAGAGTTAAGTAAGCTTTAAAATTACCTGAAAAAACCCACTTCCTTCTTGGGAAGCAGAATTCCCACCATTTTGAATACCCAAATTTTGAGTTGCAGAACTGTTGGAAGCTCTTGAACTTGACAAGGTGTAATACTCATTGAAAAGTGTTGTTATATTACTACGCACTTTATTAACTTCACGTTTTAAGTCTCTCACCTCAGGATACAACTTGGAGTAAGTAAATTTCACAAAATTCATTTTCAATCTAGGATCTAACACAATTGCCATAGCCAATATAGGTCAACTCCTTCCAATAACTATCATATTTTGCCTGCATCTCTTTTACCATGTTCCTAATGAATTCAATATCATTTCTGTTTTCTTTCTTTAGTAACACCTTAACTTGACAAATTCTTTCAAAATACAGATTGGAAGTAGGATACTTACTACCGGAAAATAACTTTGTGAGTTTATAAAACACCTTGAGAAACTTTTTGATTACTTCAATTTGTTCCCATTCTTCATCAGTTGGACAATCTTCATAGTCTGAATCCACCAACTTCAAATGACAGAAAACTGGCTTATACAGTATGCAACTATCTAACATAAGATAAGTTGAATTCCATCTGTATAAAACAAACATTCAGTGAGTATATAATAAACATTAATACAATTCTATAACTTTATATAAGTTATAACATAATAGAAGTGGAATCCCACCTTGTCTTTACGTCTTGACGAATACCCCTTTTTATTCCAGACATTCCTAAAGTATCAACAATGTCCAAGAACTTTTGTTTTCTTACTTGGGACTTTTTAAGGGACTTCACTGACGCTCTTATCTTAAGCACGGCTGGATCAATCTTCTTAAGTCCTTCTTTTATAATAAGAGCTAAGATATGAGCACAACAACGCACATGAAAGAATTTTCCATTATTCAACAAGATCTTCTTTGCAACAAGTCTACTCTTCATAATTCCAGCACAAGCTCCATTATTTGCAGCATTATCCAAGGTGATGTTGGATACCTTGTCTTCAATTCCCCAATCTTCTATCATTGCAAATAACTTAGCAGAAAGGTGTTCACCTGTTTGAGGTGAAAGGAGAAAAGTTAACATGAATTTATATTGAAGATAAAGAAATAAAAGTAAGTGCTTTACCTGTATGAGGTGGTGGAAGGGGACAGAAATTCAGAAGCTTCTTTTGCAACACCCAATCTTGATCAAGATAGTGTGCAGTTAAGCTTATATATCCAGTAGTTGTTACAGAAGTCCACATGTCTGATGTTAGACATATCCTACCTGTAAGGGTAAGTCATACACATTAGCACATGATATTAATCAATTAGTAATACGTAAAAGTATAAACAAAACATATGGGTCATTAGGATTTGAAATTTTGAATCATACCTGGAGCAAGTTTCAATCTGTTGCGAATAACTTCTTTTTGTGCTTTATGTTTCTTTACTACATCGGCTTTCCCTGTATTCCTTGATATTGGTTTAGCATCCTCATTTAAATAAGCACATATATCCCTAAATTCTTTCCACTCCACCAAAGCAAATGGAACATTTCTTGCAATGAGTAATGCTGAAAACAGATCCTGTAATTTCATCTGATCAACTTTGTGTATGCGGGTAGACAGCTGGCCATTCTTTGCAGATAATATCATCTGCACTACGTCCATAGACTAACGGTTAGGGCACTTATGCCTTTTCATGGCTGAGGTTCCACCTTTTTGGCTTTCATATTTATATCCAAAATTACAAGCCTTACACACTCCCTTCTTTGTTCCATCTTTATATTTAACGAGTTTAAAAAATTCCCAAACTTCGGATCTAAGTTTATTTTTCTTTCCACGTGAAACTGGTGCAGGTGCACAACCAACAGTTGCAGAGTCATTCACAGAATCTAGCATCTCAACATCATTATCCTCACATTCCTCACCGTCACTACTCATAACATCGTTATAATGGTCTTGTTCTTGTACACCACTTGACATCCTGGAGATGAAGCAACAAAGAATAGGTCAAAGACTCCAAAATCAGTATATTACTTTACTTACTTGTAAGAAATAAAAGAAGCAGACTACAATAAGTTACATGCAGTATGCCTAAACTTACATGAGGGAACAACTATCTACATGAGTTTTAAATTATATAACCAATAGAGAAGATTTCCACTTCTACTACCTTATCCAAAACCAAAATTGTCCATCTGTAAGCAATTCTACTGAGATGAGATCCTATAAAACTACCTAATCCTCTTTCAAATTCATACAAATATAAATGAATCGGAAAACTTAAAAGAACCCCAATAGATCAAAATGAACCTGAATCACAACCATACACAGTTCCATTCCATATAAAGTATATAAACTCAATTCTTAGCTTCATCAAAGATTGAAATGTTTGGAATCCTAAAATTACAACAACACAAATATCTCAATGTTATGACTCCAGATTCTCAATTTAGCATAAACATCAAAGCCCATCAAATACAATGGCTCCGGGGTCTAGATGGCTACCTATCAAATGATGTTCCATGTAAGGGTACTTCTCATACACTTAAAGCATATAGAGATATGAGAAAACATTCTCAGGTTAAGAAAAAGATTCACTTACCCCCCTTCTTTGTTGGTTTAGACTTTAGCAGCCCTCCATTGGTTGCAATAAGATGGTAAGCAGAGAATAATTCGACTTGCACTCACTTACAAAAGTGAATAGAAATATAATTCATAACAAAAAGTGAATAGAAAATATACTATATAAATACAACAAAAAAATGAAGAAATCGAAACAAATGACTTGAATCAATTTCTTCATTCTATTTATATAGTATAATATCTATTCAAATATCTTCTTCATTCTATCTATGCCAATATCTCAATTTCTTCTTAACTCCATCACTAAAAAAAATCCCTAAGAAATATAAAGTCATAAACCCCTAATAGTTCTATCCAAATTCTGAATAAACATACAAATATACAATGACACAAGTTGTATCTCATGAATCTTATCAAAATCAGATAACCCAAATTAAAATTTAAAATCCCAAATCAGTGATCATCAACGAGATACACTCATATACACAATTACACATCTACAAATACATAAGATCTACAAACTAAGTAAAACCCACTTCTGAAAACACTAGATAACAAATATTTGAACATCAAACGGCCGTCAAACCCAAAAACCATACATGAATGATACATCATACACGATTAAAATGAACAAATAAACAACAAAGTGACAAACAGATATCAAAATCCACGAATTTACTTACTTGCTGATAGTCGCTAACCATTGTTGTTGCTGTTAATTGTAATTATCGAACAAGAAGAAGATGAAAAAATGAGAAGTTCAGTTCAACTGAACTAGTGGTGCGGCCGCTGCAGAAAAAGAAGAGAAAAGAAAGAGAAGAAAAGTAGAACTGCTAGGGTTTTTTTTCTTTTTATACCGAGGAGAGATATCAGACACGTATAGAAACTGAGGGACACGCGAAAGTTTGTGGGAAAATGCGGGTAACGGGTTGTACCCGCAGTTTTTGCGGGCCGGTCCGGGTTCGCCCGTTTCTCTACAAGCCAGGATTTTCCCAACCCTAACCCGGCTTGTTTAGCAACCAGCCGAGCCGGGTGCGGGTTTTTCACGGGTTGAGCTGGTCCAACCCGCGGGTTTTGGCTTGTTTGCCAGCTCCCTTCGGCGCCCTGCACAACGCCCTGGTCAGCGCCCAATCAGACAAGGCAGTGTTACGTGTCTCAACTCACGTGAACGACTCTCTTTCTATTTTATCGGTATTGATTTTAGGTTGAATACCATGCCGGTACTTGATTACGGCATGGATTTGAATTCCTACCTCCGTGTCGGCAGTGCTCTTTTGGTATTTAGGAACTGCTTAGGAATTACCTAAGACTACCGGCATTGTCCACAATTATTCGGCAATGCCGACATAGTATTTTTGTTAAATTAATATGTCGTTTTTTGGTCTTGGCATTGTAGATATTTCGTGAATCAATGCCGATCGAACACGAAATTAATATGTCGTTTTTCAAAGTATATCTATGCCGGCATCAAATATGAAAGTGAGTTGTCTTATATTTATTTCGTGTTTCTTTTGATATAGGGCTAAAGCAAAGGAAGCTAAGAAAACAAAAGCTAAGGATGCTGGCATTAAGAAAAGAAAGAAGAATGATCTTGGTACTCCTCAGTCTCTGCCTCCTCGAGGGAGAGAACAAGGTCGCAACAAGCGTTTGGGGGCAGGCTCTACAAGAGGGAAAAAATTGGAGAGTGGTGATCGTAGTCGACTCGTAATCCGTGAACCTACTGGAACAATTGAGCACAATGAGCAAGATGAAGAGAAAATTGAGGAGGAAGATAATGAGTTTGATCCAAGTCAATTAGCAACCCAAATCCAAGTTTTAGAGGAAGATGGTGGGCCAAGTCAAAAACCGACACAAGGCAAAGGCAAAGTAAAAGTTAAAGGTTTACACCTTCCTCATACTGATGACATGGTACCTGACCTTGATCGTGGTAGAATTTGGGGTGAAGCTTCGGATCCGAGAATGATATTTGGATACAAGGACACGTGGGATCGTACTATCTATCAAACCTATGTAAGAATTTTTTATCTTGTGCATATGTATTGTTTTGTATTTATGTAAAATCTCTTAATCGTATTATCTCCTAATTGTAGGATCATAAGAAAGATGTGCGTGTTTGCCGGAACCAAGCCGCGTCTCATTGGGATCTGTCTACGGAATGTGCAGAGGTCCAAATATTAATAGTAAGGGAGTCTGGTCTATATGGTTTGGTTGAAAATTATGTGAAGTGTGATTTTGTGACAATCAATTGCTTCGTTGAAAGGTATCATGGTGAAACTGATACCATGCACTTCCCGTTTGGGGAGATGACCTTGATTCCTGATCATGCTCAGAACATTCTAGGCTTGAATGTTATCGAAAAATCAATTGCAAAAGGAGATAAGTTTCCGGACCTAGAATGGTCGAAGTTGCACTCTCTGACTAACAAGATGTTGGGTTGTGACTACAAAACTTCTGTGGAAAGCTTCTATGTACCTAAGAATAGTAGAACAAAGACCATCAAGCTGAAGTTGCTTAAGGAGAAGTTTGAAGGATGGATGAGACCCTGCACAAATTCCGTTATGCAGCCGCTGCGTACCTGTTATTCATCTTGGGCACTAAGGTATTCCCTGACGTTAGTGGCAAAAGGGTTAGTGCAAACCATCTTCAATACTTGAATCCGTTGGAAGAGGTCTTTAACTATTCTTGGGGCACCGTGGTAATGGCACATTTGATGACGGATATGAGAAGGGCCTCTAAGGTCTGTTACAAACCAATTTTTCTAGGAATTTCACTCTACTCCGTGTAATTTTTTTTTTAAACTTATGTTCTTATGTATATTGTTCACATGTACCCTTATTATGAACTTAGAAACAAAATTTACTGCTTCTTATATGTATCATTCCACATTGGTATATGTGTGGGCTTATGAACACTTCCCAACATTGTTCACGGACTACCCCTTCTTGAAGATCAAAAACCTTTCCAAACCTGAGGCGCATAGAGCTAAGAGATACGAGTTCAACAATATTTCGAAGCCCGGTAACAATCGTCGATTAACAAATATGATATTGGCTCTGGACGCGATGACTACCAAATAGGTTGTGTTCGACCTTTACAAGGAGGCTAGAGAGAACCACCAAATTTTGAGGTATAATAACGTTGCATTTTACAATGGACCGTTGTTCCACCCAAAGGGTTACGTTATGGCTGATCCCCGACGTGTCATGCGGCAACTTGGATATAACCAATTACCTTATCCAGAGACATCCTCTCTTGAAAGGTACGAAGTTGACCGTTCTCTAAGCTTTTCAACTAAGCTGAAGTTGAAGGTGGAGTATGATCCAATTCCAGAACCAACACATTGGAGGGATAGGGAACCACGTCGTTTGGTAGATATTAGTAACTGGGAGCTTGCAGAAAACGGTGATGAAACCCACCCCGACTACATGTTTTATTAACTAGAAGAGTCACATCCTTTTGTCGTGCGCCCGGACAACGTCAAAGTTCCACCCTAGGAAACCCTCTCGCTCCAACTCCTACAAAGGCACCACCTACAAAGGCACCACCTACGATGGCCCAACTTAATAAGACTGTTGGATTGCTAGTAAGTATTGTTAACTGCTTAGTCAATTAATATATATATATATATAATCTTATATTAGCATATATATACTAATTATATGTTGGGTGTATGAAACTAGCGACGTCAGCTTCGCAAGTTGAAGAAGATGTTTGGTTACAATAACGAGAAAGGAGAGGTGTTATCCCCTGAAGAAATGAAGGAAGTTGAGGAAAGCTTGATAAAATGGAAGACCCTAATGCAAAATCTTTGTTCGGGGAAACGAGGAAGGTGGTCTCCAAGAAGCAAAAGACCAAGTGATGAACTCTTTAGTTGTGTTTCTTCAGTTGTTACGTTTTGAACAATTTCGAACTTGTTTTTGGATGAACTCTTTAGTTGTTTGGTTTACTTTTGGTTTATAATACCTGGATTAAGAACATTTAAGCACAATTTAGTTGTTTGGTTTATGTTGAACATGTTTAGATTTCTAGTAAAATGTTTATTTTGTAAGTTTTCTTTACACCAAGGCGCCGACATTGAATTGTTTAGGTTGAACAGCGCTGGCACTGTTTCCGGCGTAGATACGTTATTAAAATTCCATGTGCAACTAATACCGGCATTGAAATGTTTTTCTAAAACCATGCCGGAAAGTGGGGATGAAATGGTCCAAGTTCCTGTATAGAATTTGAACTGCGCAGGCATAGAAATATTTATAAAAATCCATGCCGGAAATCTGATTATTTTTTAACTTGGATAGTTTTGCAGAAAATCGGCATGGTAAATAAGATATCTTTCCATGCCGGCACTCTGTAAACCCTTCATAAATTAAAACTAGAATGCCGGGATTGATTATAGATTTGTTACGAATGCTCTTTTTATCTCGTTCCTAGATAATCTATTACATTACATTTGAAACTTTAAATTAAAACATACTAAAAAACATGGAATGGAGTAATTTTGGTTCAAGATGATCTCATAGTCTATTTCCATCCCTTTTCAACAATTACGTTTCATTTGAGCCTTTCGCAAATATCTTCGAATCTGGAAGCTCGGTGTCAAGGACTATCCTCATTAGTTCATCTTCTCTTTCAACATATTCCTTTCCCTTCATATAACAACCATCACACCCATCAATAGGCGTGCATTGTTCCTTGTGGTTTTCTCTTGATTCTTCTAGTGCAACAGCTTTGTCAAACCATTGAAACTCATCGCACTTTGGGTGATTCAAACACCTTAAAAACATTCTTCCATTTTCAACATCATCAGTTTTTGCAATCCAAAACCAGCGTGTTCCATCACAGTTTCTACACTTCGAATAAATAAAAGGACAGTCCATGGCTAGATGAGAAGGTGACTTTGAAATTTGACAGCTGCAATGATGAGTTTGTAAGAGAAGATTATATTAGTGATACGTCCTAGTAAAGAAGATTTTAATTGTCCATATATTATTAGTTATGTTGAATCTACTTACTTTGCAGGTAGAGCTTGATGGTGGTTTGCAAATAGAGCTTGTTGATGAATCTCCCATCGCTTGTGAAGCTAGAACCGTGGTTGGTTGATCTATTTTTTGAGGCTTGCTTTCTTGAGAGAAGGATTTTTGATATTCGGTGGGTGCTTTCTGTAAATTTTTCCAAAGGAAGATGCCGGCATAGTTGCATAAATATACTCAATGCCGGTAGCGGATGCCGGCGTTGTATATTTGTGTTAAAACTATGCCGTCATTCACTGCAGATTATGCCGAATCTCTCTAAAAAAAAAGATCAAGTACTGGCATGGATATTGAATAGTAATCAATACCGGAACCCGGTGCCGGCATTCTTTTCCATATTAAATACAATGCCGGCATCCGCTAATTTAAAAAAAACTAGCCGTTGAGGTTTTTCTCTATATAAAGAGAGCTAATATTTGAACCAAAACTCGTGTGTTCTTGAGACTCTTATGAAACCCTAAACCCTAGAAGAGTCATCTATAAATTGCTTAGTATAGAACCTACTCCCACATACAACAAATGGCATCGTTTGACTCCAAGGAAGATTTAGCAATCACCCAAGCATGGCACGCCGCAACTCGTCCTTCAACTATAGATAACAGTTCGGGGGATTCCATGTGGTTGAAGATTTTTAACAAATTTACTCACGATTATGGGAACCCAAAAGGAAGATTTGCTCAACAAATCGAGCAACGAGACGACATCATCCTAGATACGGTGGTTGAGTTTTTAAAAATCAAAAAAACGGATCGCGCACGCTACCCACAATAGAATGTCCCCTCAACAACTCGTAAGTATCTTTATGATTAATTCGACACAATTCACTCTTTTCAATTTTTATGTAACATACTAAGTTTGTGTGTTGTTTTTGTAGCATGAAGCCGTGAAAGCTGCCACATCGATCACTCTTTTCAGAGTATCAAAGATAAAGAAGTGTAATATAGTCGAGTTCGAACCACAAAGATTGTTGGTGCTCAAAAGAGTTTTTTTTTAGCAAAGCAATAATATAAAGTTGAATTGTTATTGAGTTGTGAAATGCAGCAAACAATAATTGTAAAACAAAGAAATAAAAGATTGTAGTATCTACCAAGACTTTGAGGTTTCACCTAATGTATTCAAGTATGTATGTGATCAAATTATAACTCAAATAGAAACGAATAATGATTCGTTCTACCCGGCAGATATAGCAAATTAGGATCTTAATGTAACTAACACAAATACCATTTCATGATGATTGATTATATTTCTAAAATAAATCTCAATTGAGAAATGTCACAGGGATTCCCTAACATTCAATGTATCCGGAAATCACAATGAATCTAAGAAATTTGTAGACACTATCAACAAAAAATTGCAATCAAACATAGACAAAGAAATGGATTAAAACATGGAATTTATTTATGATCACTGTAGGAACACTTATACACATTAGGCTTCCCCTCTTGTCTTGGCAGAGAGGGGTTTTAGCTTCTCATTGTTGTACTGGAACCCATTAGAGAATACTATTGAATAATAACCAAAATAACCAAAGAGAAAACTCCAACAAGCTCTAGATAGAAAACCAAAGAAAAGAAATATATGGAAAGTGGTATTCGGCGTACCTATTGGTTAATTCTTCCTCTTGTTTTATACAACACCAGCTTGACCCATTCTCTGACATCTAGCTCAACAAATCAGTCCTATTTTCATGCCAAAAAGACCTGAACGAACCCTTATCCATCTCTCCATTCAGTACAACAAAACCCATCCTTTATTATCGACAAAATCTCACTCCAAAGTGTTGTATTTGCTTCCTCATTTTTCTGCATAAGACCACTGAATTTAGTCCACATCGACGTCCTGATTTAGCGTAGAGAAATTCTGAGAACAATATTTGAAGCAATCCCTAATTGATTTCTGAATTTATCTCTAACAAGGTGTAGACAAAATTGAAATTGATTTGCGATTGTGGTAATCCTTCTTTAGTTGAAAGAGATCATTGCAGACTTTGGAGACTATTAGGATTTGTTTCCTTGAGATATATCATTTATGCCCAAAAACGAACCTTAACTCCTCAAATTTCTGCCAAGAACAAACCCTAGCTATTCCATTTTCACGATCTGATTTTGATTTAGGATGTAACATCTGCCGAGTTCAATTTCCTTTGTGTCCCTCTCGTGGTGAAGTTGAATTACTAAATAGCCCTCCTTGGTCCAAGGAAACCGATCTCAGCTACACGTACACACTTGCATCTACTATTGGCACTTTTTACTAGCCAATACAACTCAAAGTAATAGTTGTTATACCACTTCACTGATCAGACCATATGTGTACAGTATTATCTTCAAGGCATGGAATTAACAAGCTGACATAGCTTAGAACCAACATAAACATGATAGTTTGTGTCATAATATGAGCACAAACACCACCCCCAACCAACAATTTGCTAGTCCTCAAGCAAAAAAAAAAAAAAAAAAAAAAAAAAAAAAAAAAAAAAAAACAAAATCATATCCGCTAAACTGCTGGATTAGAAATGCCCGCTAAAAAGCAAGACGAATCCGCTAAACATCCGGATGAAAGATGTCCTCTAAACAACTGAACTTGAAATGTCCGCTAAATAGCAAGACGAATCCGCTAAATAGCTGGATTAAAGGTGTCTGTTGAACAACTAGACAGAACCACTAAACTGTGGTTAGAAAGACCGCTAAACAGCTGATCTGATCTTTTTTTTTTTTTTTTTTTTTTTTTTTTGCTTTCATTCAATTAAAATCATTAAAATTCATCTAAAGAATTTACATCAGACAAGAAGCTTGTTGGGAGCCTAGCCACAAGCTGGTAGAAGCAAACAAAGAAACAACGAAAGAGACAACGAAAGAGAATCATAAAAGCATGGATTTAATTTACCCCACCCCTAACCTAATTTCTACATTGTCCCTAATGTGGCAGTGGTTAAAAACAGTTCAAAGGTGGAAAGGGGTAATCATTCAAGCACAAACATATTATTCATGATAAAGATAAGAAATAAAATAAAATAAAACTACATTATTTTACCACTGTCGCAGGTCAGTTCGATTGCATTTAGCTCATGCAACAAGCCTTTAAACCTCAAGCTCGCACAGGAGGACGAGTTCTGTCTCGTGAGGGCTTCCAGCTGTGATACCCACAAACACATCAGAAGAGGGTTGTCTCCCTAAAGTGCTGAATTTTATGTCTCCAACCAGACATCTGCAAAACACAACCAATCAAACATAAGAAGGATCCTCTAGAGTCGTGGTATCGACTTCTGGATTCACAAGTTCCAAAAATGGCTTCAACCGCTGCACATTAACCTTGAAGATGTTGTTATCATTAGGATTT
Source organism: Papaver armeniacum (assembly GCA_023531295.1). Classification (NCBI taxonomy): domain Eukaryota; kingdom Viridiplantae; phylum Streptophyta; class Magnoliopsida; order Ranunculales; family Papaveraceae; genus Papaver; species Papaver armeniacum. The sequence continues at coordinate 175,007 of JAJJWW010004222.1, forward strand.
TGAATGCCAATAGTACAATCACGAAATTCATTTTTAACATTAAACTGGTATTTCCATCGCGACTTAAGCTTACCTGAAAAGTGATGCAAATGAGAATCATAGCAAAGAACTGGTTCAACTATTTCCCTAATAACATGCTTGTCAAAAACAATTTCATTTTACATTGGCAGTTCGTATCATCCCCATTTTTAATCTCATGAAGCTCATTGAGCTGTGACTTCCTACGTGTGCAAATACTAGGATCGATCCCTTCTATGTCTGCAATATTCCATCCTGCGACACTTCTATGCTTCCTAAGAACATGTGAATGCATTATTTCCTCGTTCCTCATTAAGTTCAGATGGTACGAAAACTGGAACATTTTCAATTTGGCCTAAAACATCAAAATTCAGTTCACTAGTAAAGGGATTAATGTCGGGCTTTGGGAATTCTATGGATGGAGACAATAGCTTGGTCTCACTGATTTGAAGTCACTCAAATCTAGGCGCCACTTATCCATATCCAAAGAACGGGGATGAATTCGGTGAAGACTTAACTTCTTCAATGTATCCATCCTCATCGAAATCCAACAGATTAGGAAAGCAAGCTTCTAAAGGAACCTTAGCTTCTAGATGAGATGCTTTTTCCTGCACACATGTTTCAATCAGATTAACTTCGTGAATATTATTCTTACCACCTGGATCTTTACATGCATCAAATATGTTAAACTCAACAGACATATTTCCAAATGAAAGGTTAATTATTCCAGTTCGACAATTAATTAAGGTATTTGCAGTTGCAAGAAAAGGACGACCTAAGATGACATGTATTTCTTTACTAGCATTAGCTACAGGTTGAGTATCCAAAACGATAAAATCCACCGGATCGTAAAATTTATCGATTTGAATTAACACATTCTCAACTACCCCTCTCGGTATTTTAACGGATCTGTCCGCAAGTTGTAGACTGACTGAGGTGGGTTTTCATTCACCTAAGCCCAACTGCTCATAAACCGAGAAAGGTAGGAGGTTTACACTAGCTCCCAAATCCAGAAGTGCTTGTTTGATCATGAAATCCCATATTATACAAGAAATAGTAGGGCATCCCGGATCTTTATATTTGGGAGGAGTGTTATCTTGAAGAATAGAACTTACATGTTCCGTGAGAAATGTTTTTTTCCGCACATTGTGCTTCCTCTTGATCGTGCAGAGATCCTTTAAGAACTTGGCATGAGCTGGAAATTGCTTGATCACACTCAAGAGAGGTATGTTGATCTTCACCTGCTAAAAAACATCAAGGATATACTTATTATCAGCCAAATGTTTAGTAGACAATAAACGATGAGGAAATGGAGCATGCACTTTCTTATCAATTTCATATTGTTTTTTTTAAGTATAACTATGACTGCAGTCACTAGTCTTAAGTTTCAGAGACTTCTCAGGTTCGTTTACGTTCATCGGAGTCTCAATCACCTTACCACTTCTAAGAGTCGTGACAACATTAGCTTGCTCCAAGTTAGAATTTTTAACTTCAAATTGGCTTTTTGGGTTAGGTTGAGTTTGGGCAGGCAATGTCCCTTTCTCCCGAACATTGAGACGTGATTTAATTCTAACTATGCTAGTTGTTTGTACCCTATTAAAATAGTGTGTGTGCGTACCGCACGAGCTATTTGATGTCGGTACAATCCGGTTTATTGTGGAAACCGGCGGGTTTATGTGGAAACCCGCATGGCTTGTGTGGAAGCCTAACCCGGTTTATTGTGGAAACCGGTGGGTTTATTGTGGAAACCCGCATGGCTTATTATGGAAGCCTAACCCGGTTTATTGTGTAAACCGGTGGGTTTATTGTGGAAACCCGCATGGCTTGTTATGGAAGCCTAGCCCGGTTTATTGTGGAAACTTGGCGGGTTTATTGTGGAAACCCGCATGGCTTATTATGGAAGCCTAGCCCGGTTTATTGTGGAAACCCGCATGGCTTATTATGGAAGCCTAGCCCGGTTTATTGTGGAAACCGGCGGGTTTATTGTGGAAACCCGCATGGCTTATTATGGAAGCCTAGCCCGGTTTATTGTGGAAACCGGCGGGTTTATTGTGGAAACCCGTATGGCTTATTATGGAAGCCTGGCAGGTTTATTGTGGAAACCGGTGGGTTTATTGTGAAACCCGTATGGCTTATTATGGAAGCCTGGTTTTGGGTTGTTAGGGAAACTAGTGGGTTTATTATGGAAACCCACTAGGCTTATTATGGAAGCCTAAGAGTCTTGAATAATTATTTATTTATAATTATTAATGATATTTGAGATAAATGCAGGATCCTAAATAAAGAGGATAATTATCTTAAATACTTATAATTATTATTTAAGATAAATATTATTTAAGATAAGTAAGGATTATGGTAAATATTAGGGTTTATCATGAATCGGATGTTATTTGAGGTTTATACGGATGAGGGAAGTTATTAGGATAACTATCAAAGCCCTAAAGCTACATCTATTTCTGCCTATATATAGAGGCTAAATCTCAACACAAAAGGTACACAACTTCTATTCCTTTTCCTAACAACTTACTTGCATAGAACTCTTGTTGATTTTAGCATCGGAGTGTCTTTGCAGGTACCCCCCACCATTATCAATCAACAATTCTTTGGAGATTCTAGTCAACGGCGATTCGATCATCATACACACATCTCGAAGATTGTTGGGGTGATTAATTTTGCACCAACATCTTTTGGCGCCGACTAAGGGGAACGGAAAAGATCGTGTTCTCCATTTAACAGAGCTTTTTCCAATCGATTTGTCGAGACTAGGGTTTCAACAGAAAGCCGTGAATAACACAAGTTTTCCAAAGGTCTCGAAATATCTTCAAGTTTCTGAAAGGTGCAGAAACAGCACAAGTTTTGGAAAGGCTCAGAAAAAGGCGTAACCTTTCGGAAAGTTCCAGTAGCTTAGCTTTTCAGAAAATTCGAAGTAGCTTAACTTTTCAGAAAGTCGCGAGAAATAGCCGAAGTTTTCTGAAAGTTGCAGAAGTAGCTCAAGGTTTCTGAAAGGTGCAGAAAAAGACAAGATTTCTTGAAAGGCTCGGCAAAGGCGTAACCTTTCGGAAAGTTCCGAAGTAGCTTAGCTTTTCAGAAAATTCCAGAAGTAGCTTAACTTTTCGAGAAAGTCGCAGAAATAGCCGAAGTTTTCTTCGAAAGGTGCGAAGTAGCTCAAGGTTTACGAAAGGAGCGAGAAACAGACACAAGTTTTCAAAAAGTACCCGGAGTAGCGCGTCCGAAGCTTCAATATGATGAATACATTAGATGCGAGATCAACTCCGAGATGGATGTAGATGTACCCACTCGAAACCAATCGAGTCGGCAAGCAAATACTCGAACTACGAGAAGTGTTGTTGTCCATAACTTCGACGAAAGGGATGGGGAACGACGTCGATGTCGTCAATGTGACGTCGGCCTCTCGATCGCGTTCGAGGAACTGCTCCAAGGGTGAATCACGAGTTCTTTGAATAGATCACCACCTCCCGACCACTAGCGGGAGGGTTCGACTGACAAAGAAGAGAACTCAAATCGACTCCCCAGCGCCAGGCCCGTCGAGATGAGGATGCGGCTAGCGAGAGGCGTGCGGATTCAAGCTAGCAACCCAGGTTGATCGGGACAACGTCATGCCTGCTTTGTACAGACCAAAATTCCACCTATAGCTCGAGACTAATCACCAATCGGTTGCTCAAGTAACTAATGTTCCACCTATGGCGCTCTTCGCTCAAAGATAACCAACAACTCGAACCGGGGAACATCACAGGTAACGCCTATTGATTTAACAATGCGTGAGCGATTGCAGCATTTTGGAAAGAGAGAACAAGCGACTCAAGGTCGCCCTTTGGAGAAGAGAAGAGAGCTAGAAATGCCCCGCAATCTCGTTCGGAAGTGGAAGGACCAATTACTTAGAGCCAAATAATCCTGAAGGAGACAGAATCATTGATGATCGATGGCGGAGTCGGGCGATGGAAGAAGAGGCGAGGAGGAAAGGGACCGTAATCGAGTCGAGGTCGTCGTGGTGATGACCTTTACGACCGTCGAGCGCCTAACAAGGTTTATTATGGAGCCGAAAGAGGCGATCAAAGCGAGGACGAGTCGTATGAAACATGGACGGAGAGTGCTCGGGTGATAGTCACTCGAGGAGATCGAGGCGTGAAGGGAATCATTCGGAAAGAGGGTCATACCCTGCCAGGAACGAGCGAATTCGAAGAAATACCGAAAGTGATTCAGAAAGGGAGGAAAAGCTCAGCAAAAAAAGACTTAGCGCCATGATCGATGAATTGTTAACACAGAAACAATCCAAAGACGAAGAGCAACAGATTCTATCCATTAAAAAAAGTCTATGGACTCCCCGTTCGTAGCAAAGATAAGGCGGTACCGTCCTCCTTCGAATTTCAGCCGACCTCGTTTAAGGATTTCTTTGATGGCGGAAATGGAAACCGTGGAACATATCCAACGTTTTTCAAGCTTCGATGAGTTTGTGGGGATACGGTGACGAGCTACTCTGCAGGACTTTTCCAATGACTTTGCGGTAAGGCTCGACTTGGTTCTCTCGGTTAGAGCCTAATTCAATCAAGGATTTTGGAATGTTGTCGGATTCTTGTTTCGAGCAAGACAAGATTAATCTCGGGATCAAAAAGGAGAGTAGTCACTTGTTTCTCTTACATAAAGAGATTGGCGAAGACCTTTTTGATTTCAATAGAGATTTCTTCAAGAAGTCGGTGAAATTGGAAAAGTGGATGAAAGGTTCATTATAGAAGCATATAAAAACGCGATTGAGTATGATGAATTTGGAATTTATAACTCATTAACTGTGGAGCCGGTGGGAAACCTCGGGGAGCCGTATGACGGGGCCGATAGGTACGCAAAAGCGAAAAGGAAAAGAAAGCAAAGTTTCCATGTACGGTGAAAGGGTTCGGAACCGGGGATACACCGAACCAAGACAACATTTTGAGCGATTCCAAAAGGAAAAATCACGATGAACCCGGAAATAAGATAGCAACGGAAAAGATACCATAATCCCAGATCCATCTAGCAAGTGAGGATCGGATATTATAGATTTAGTTCTGCTTCACATGGGGGCGTTTTTGCTATTTGGAAATATCTTTACGAATATTGGGGCGGCTAAAGTGACGCCTAGCATGCAATCAAAAGCAAACTGTTTAAATAAGTCAAACAATAGAAGACATCTTTTTCGAGTATCATGGCAAGTAATGGGGGCGGCTAAGGTTGAAGGAACAAACGCCGGGGAGAAAAGAGGAAGCCAAAGACGAAGTATCTTGTTTACTAAAGGAAATAGTTGCGGTGTCTTTCTATAAAAGAGAAAGATAAAGACAAAGTATTTTGGTTACTAAAGGAAATAGTTGCGGTGTCTTTCTATAAAAGAGAAAGACAAAGACGAAGTATTTTGGTTATTAAAGGAATACGTGCAATGTTTTGCTAAAAAAGAGGAAAACAAAGGCGAGGTATTTTGGTTATCAAAGGAATAGTTGCAATGTCTTTTTAACAAAGAGAAAGCAGGACAAAGTATTTGATTATAAAGGAAATTGTTGCGATGTCTTTCCAATAAAGAAAGGCGAAAACAAGGTGTTCCAACATAATTAAGCTAAAGGCGAAATGGAGCTAAAGGAGCAAAGGAAAAATATTAAAGAAACTCATATGGCTTATTATAGAAGCCCGGTTGGCTTATTGAGGAAGTCCAACCGGACTTATTAAGGAAGCTCGGTGGTTTATTAAAGAAACCAACACATGGCTTATTATGGAAGCCCAATTTGGTTTATTGTAGAAACCAAAGTGGGTTTATTGTGGAAACTCACATGCTTGATTATAGAAGCCCGATTCGGTTTATTGTAGAAACCAATAGCTTATTATGAAAGAAAATGTATGAATGTCGACAGTCAACTTGTACACCGAGAGATTGTCGCACATTCATTATTTGCAGAGACACAAGCGTGTTAGTCGGAAATTCAAGGCCAGTACGGGAGCAAATGGGCAACCAATGTGCCTAGAAAGTTACGGGAGCAACCTGCATTCGAAGTGAGGTATGTTCTCAAAGTTGAAGTTGATTTATTAATTTAATCCGAGATAATTTTTCTATTAAAGAGATAAATTGGAAGTGTTATTCTATCAAAGAGAAAAACCAAGGAAACGCTTCATTCACCATAAGGGTGGGAGATGAAATTAAAGAAGATTTACAAGACCAACACTTAGGTCATATGTTAGCTAATGGAAGAGCAAGAGAACATAACATGCCGATCTGTTTGGCATATGGGTAATTACTATATGGAGTTTAAGTACATTATTGGTACTTTGAACATGTTTGGTGATTTGAGATGGTTAAGTACATTTTTGGTACTTTGAATTATCAAGTCGAGCTCGGGCGAGGCCACACAACATCTTGGCCAAGGCCACAAAAGGTTATCGGATAAGCAGCGTATGGCGAATTTGAACGACCCGAGAAGGTTAGTTCTATTGATTTTCTTAATCCGTCAACAAGTTGAGAATTAAGAGGGGGCGATGTTTGTACCCTATTAAAATAGTGTGTGTGCGTACGCACGAGCTATTTGATGTTCAGACAATCCGGTTTATTGTGGAAACCGGCGGGTTTATTGTGGAAACCCGCATGGCTTATTGTGGAAGCCTAACCCCGGTTTATTGTGGAAACCCGCATGGCTTATTATGGAAGCCTAACCCGGTTTATTGTGGAAACCGGTGGGTTTATTGTGGAAACCCGCATGGCTTGTTATGGAAGCCTAGCCCGGTTTATTGTGGAAACCGGCGGGTTTATTGTGGAAACCCGCATGGCTTATTATGGAAGCCTAGCCCGGTTTATTGTGGAAACCGGCGGGTTTATTGTGGAAACCCGCATGGCTTATTATGGAAGCATAGCCCGGTTTATTGTGGAAACCGGCGGGTTGATTGTGGAAACCCGCATGGCTTATTATGGAAGCCTAGCCCGGTTTATTGTGGAAACCGGCGGGTTTATTGTGGAAACCCGTATGGCTTATTATGGAAGCCTAGCCCGGTTTATTGTGGAAACCGGTGGGTTTATTGTGAAAACCCGTATGGCTTATTATGGAAGCCTGGTTTTGGGTTGTTAGGGAAACTAGTGGGTTTATTATGGAAACCCACTAGGCTTATTATGGAAGCCCAAGAGTCTTGAATAATTATTTATTTATAATTATTAATGATATTTGAGATAAATGCAGGATCCTAAATAAAGAGGATAATTATCTTAAATACTTATAATTATTATTTAAGATAAATATTATTTAAGATAAGTAAGGATTATGGTAAATATTAGGGTTTATCATGAATCTGGATGTTATTTGAGGTTTATACAGATGAGGGAAGTTATTAGGATAACTATCAAAGCCCTAAAGCTACATCTATTTCTGCCTATATATAGAGGCTAAATCTCAACACAAAAGGTACACAACTTCTATTCCTTTTCCTAACAACTTACTTGCATAGAACTCTTGTTGATTTTAGCATCGGAGTGTCTTTGCAGGTACCCCCACCATTATCAATCAACAATTCTTTGGAGATTCTAGTCAACGGCGGCGATTCGATCATCATACACACATCTCGAAGATTGTTGGGGTGATTAATTTTTGCACCAACACTAGTTTTCAGCTCATCCTAAGTCTTCATAACATTCTGATTTATCTGTGTTTGTCCCTGCATAAAAGTTTGTAAAGTATCCTCAAGATTATTCTTATGAGGTGGCACATAAGGGTTACTAGATGAAGACCCTTGAGGGACATTAACACCATTCATCGTAGGACCATTCCTCCAAGGCGAAATTAGGATGGTTTCGCCAATTTGGATTGTACGTTTCTGAATATGGGGAGTTAAATGGTCTTTTATAAGTATCCATGGAATTTGCTTGGTCATGTAACACTTCCTGAAATGCTGAAATTGTAGGACAATCCTTAGTATAGTATTCAAGACTTTTGCAAATACCACAAGCATGTTCGACCGAGTCAGCTACCTTAACTTCATTTGGTTTCTGAATCACATCAACTTTCCTATGCAAACTAGCAATCTTAGCATTCAAGTCATGTTATTCATTCAACACATACATTCCATGCCTAGAACTAGCTAAAGCTTTGGACTTATTTACATCCGCCGTGCCTGAAGTGTCACAATTTTGGGAGTTTTCTGCTAGCGAATCGAAGTAAGTCCAAGCATCATCAGGTGACTTATTCAGAAATTTCCCATTACACATCATTTCAACAAACTGACACATACATGAATTCAGACCATCATAAAAGAGGTTAATTACTCTCCAAATTTCATAACCATGATGAGGGCGGCTAGAAAGCAAGTCTTTAAATCTCTCACAACACTCGAAAAACTACTCATTTTCCTTTGAGAAAAATTCATTATACATTTTCTAAGAGTGATTGTTTTGTGAATTGGAAAAAACTTTTCGAAACTCTCTAGTCATTTCATTCCATGTCCTAATGGTATTTGGTCTTAAAGAATGCATCCAAGTCTTGGCTTTCTCCTTTAGAGAAAATGGAAACAATTTCAGTTTCACGACATCTTGATTTGCACCAACAAAAGGCATAGTAGCACAGACTTCATCAAATTCTTTCAAATGTATATATGGACCCTCGGAGTCCAATCCATGAAACTTAGACAGTGCTTGTATCTGCGCATATTTTATCGACACATTGCCAGCATTAGACGGAAGAACTATACAAGAAGATGTAGAAGTCATTTCCGGCTGCAAATAATCTCTAAGGGTTCTAGGTCCATCAAAGATTGGCTGCGACTTCGTGACTATTCTAATACTTGACCTCGTAGCTAATCTCTCGGCTTCACTGCCATTGGATGACTAGGGTGATTCTCTAATACCCTATTAGCTAAACGGTGATAGTTACGCGATCGATTAAAATGATCGGACCTATAATATTGCATACACAAAAGAAATAAGAAACTTGAATACAATGTTACCCAAATGGGCGTGATTTCGGCAATATTTCACCCTAATCACAAGCTGAAGCAACAACACTTGTTCCTGCACCCATGTAGCACTCCTAATGTCGCCAAGTCTTTAGAACTATCTTACTCCCCTGTTAAGAAGCAACGAGAAATCAACAAACTCTAAAACAAAACTAAAAATAAACCGATGCAGAACTTAATTCTAAAGAACACTAAACAATCCACAGCGGCGGCGCCAAAATTTGATCACTCTTTTCATAGTATCAAAGATAAAGAAGTGTAATATAGTCGAGTTCGAACCACAAAGATTGTTGGTGCTCAAAGAGTTTTTTTTTAACAAAGCAATAATATAAAGTTGAATTGTAATTGAGTTGTGAAATGCGACAAACAATAATTATAAAAGAAAGAAATAAACGATTGTAGTATCTACCAAGACTTTTAGGTTTCACCTAATGTATTCAAGTATGTATATGATCAAATTATAACTCAAATAGAAACGAATAATGATTCGTTCTACTAAATGAGATATAACAAATTAGGATCTTAATGTAACTAACAAATACATTTCATGACGATTGATTATATTTCTAAAATAAATCTCAATTAAGAAATGTCACAGGGATTCCCTAGCATTCAATGTATCCGGAAATCACAATGAATCTAATAAGTTTGTAGACACTATCAACACAAAATTGCAATCAAACATAGACAAAGAAATGGATTAAAATGTATATATGGACCCTCGGAGTCCAATCCATGAAACTTAGGTAGTGCTTGTATCTGCGCATATTTTATCGACACATTGCCAGCATTAGACGGAAGAACTATACAAGAAGGTGTAGAAGTCATTTCCGGATGCAAATAATCTCTAAGGGTTCTAGGTCCATCAGCATTGGCTGCGGCTTCAGCAGCTATTCTAGCAGCTTCAGCCTCAGCCGCTAATCTCTCAGCTTCACCTGCCATTGGATGACTAGGGTGATTCTCTAATACCCTATTAGCTAAACGGTGATAGTTACGCAGTCGATTAAAATGATCAGACCTAGAATATTGCATACACAAAAGAAATAAGAAACAGATACAATGTTACCCAAATGGCTGTGATTTCGGCAATATTTCAGCCTAATCACAACTGAAGCAACAACACTTGTTCCCACTGCCCGTAGCAGACTCCTAATGTCGCCAAGTCTTTAGAACTATCTTACTCCTGTTAAAAAGCAACAAAAATCAACAAACTCTAAAACAAAACTAAGAATAAACCGATGAGAACTTAATTCTAAAGAACACTAAACAATCCCCGCGGCGCAAAATTTGATCACTCTTTTCATAGTATCAAAGATAAAGAAGTGTAATATAGTCGAGTTCGAACCACAAAGATTGTTGGTGCTCAAAAGAGTTTTTTTTTAACAAAGCAATAATATAAAGTTGAATTGTAATTGAGTTGTGAAATGCAGCAAACAATAATTGTAAAAGAAAGAAATAAACGATTGTAGTATCTACCAAGACTTTTAGGTTTCACCTAATGTATTCAAGTATGTATATGATCAAATTATAACTCAAATAGAAACGAATAATGATTCGTTCTACCCGGCAGATATAACAAATTAGGATCTTAATGTAACTAACACAAATACCATTTCATGACGATTGATTATATTTCTAAAATAAATCTCAATTAAGAAATGTCACAGGGATTCCCTAGCATTCAATGTATCCGGAAATCACAATGAATCTAAGAAGTTTGTAGACACTATCAACACAAAATTGCAATCAAACATAGACAAAGAAATGGATTAAAACATGGAATTTATTTATGATCACTGTAAAGAACACTTAGACACATTAGGCTTCCCCTCTTGTCTTGGCGAGAGGGGTTTAGCTTCTCATTGTTGTCTTGGAACCCATTAGAGAATACTATTGAAAAATAACCAAAACAACCAAAAAGAAAACTACAACAAGCTCTAGATAGAAAACCAAAGAAAATAAATATATGGGAAGTGGTATTCGTACCACTGTTGGTCAATTCTTCCTCTTGTTTTATACAAAGACCGACTTGACCCATTCCACTGACTTCTAGCTTAACAAATCAATCATATTTTCATGCCAAAAAAGACGAACGAACCCTTATCCATCTCTCCATTCGGTACAACAAAACCCATCCTTTATTCTCGACAAAATCTCACTCCAAAGTGTTGTATTTGCTTCCTCATTTTTCTCGCATAAGACCACTTCGAATTTAGTCGCATCGACGTCGATTTAGCGCGAGAGATTACGAGAACAATATTTGAAGCAATCCCTAATTGATTTGTGAATTCATCTCTCTAACAAGGTGTGAGACGAAGCGAAATTGATTTGCGATTATGGTAATCCTTCTTTAGTTGAAAGAGATCATTGCGATCGAGTTTGTTAGGATTTGTTTCCTTGAGATATATCATTTTACTTAGAAAACGAACCTTAACTCCTCAAATTTCTGCAAGAAAAACCCTAGCTACCCCTTTTCACAATATGATTTTGATTTAGGATGAAACATCTTCTGAGTTCAATTTCCTTTGTGTCCCTCTATGCTGAAGTTGAATTACTAAAAAGCCCTCCTTGGTCCAAGGCAACTGATCTCGACCACACGTACAAACTTGCATCTTTTGTTGGCACTTTTTACTAGCCAATACAACTCAAAGTAATAGTTGTTAGACCACTTCCTTTGATGAAACCATATGTGTACAATATTAGCTTCAAGTCATGGAATTAACACGCTGACATAGCTTAGAACCAACATAAACATGATAGCTTGTGTCATAATATGAGCACAAACAGTTACTTACAGGAAAAGGGGGAAGCATTCATGTTTGATGAAAACGTGAACCACATGGTAACCAAAGTCACGGAGTACCACCGGCTGGGTGAATCGGAGACGAATTCTTCTTAAGAAGATTGATAGGTTTAGTGGTTTATGGTTAGGTTTTTAGGGTAGTTTTTGGTAAGGTTTGTTGGTAGAGATGTATATAAACCCTCACGAAACTATAACTCGTCCACTTGGGTCATCAAGTGGTTTAATGGCTTGATGCACGTGCTAAGTGCATCCGTGCTTCCTGCGACAAGGATTACATTTGAAATAAATTATAGTTAGGCATACTATGTTAACATAATTCAATGCCGCTACCATGCAATGGCGTAGATCTTATATATAACTCTATGCAGGGATAAAGTGTCAAAATGTTATGGTTTCGTGTACAATAAACCTTATTTCGACATTGATTTTTAAGTACGACTCCATGCCTTAGTCATTTGTTATAGGAAATACCTTTTTAACCATAGTTCGGTCTTAGGATTTAACATTCAATGCCCAACGACGATTTTTTTAAACCATAAACCAGTAAAGGGAACTTCCAGGCGTGGATTTTAGGTTACCCGACAATGTAGGAATGATAAAGTGGAAAAAAGATCTATTTTGTGTCCTCATCATTTAAAGGAAAGGATACACCCATTGCACTTGATACCTCTAAAAGAAAAAGAAAAAGTAAGTTCCAACACATTCTCCAATGGAAAATCCATCACCAACTATACCGATTTCATCATTGCCATGGAAAAAGAAAAACTTAAGAAGAACAAACTATCCACTCCGATAGGAAATCAATTATCATCCACCACCAACTAAATTGCCATTATACAAGAAAAACTTAGAAGGAAGGAAGAAACCACCAAGTCAATTGTGATAGAAGAAGAGATACTTAAAAGGAAAAGATAAGAAGAAGAGGCATCAATAGAAGCAAAATATCGCAAACAAACCAAGGAAATATACGAACGTGTAAAACAAGCGAAGATAGAAGCGGATGTTGAGGAAAAAACCGAATGGATTAAAAATTTCTACATTGTATCGGATATCCAGGTGTTTATGGGTGAAAACTACTCTGTAGAATTTGGTAATTTGGGGTGTGGATGAGGAATGAGTTTAAACCTTTAAACAAATGCCTTTGCGCGGTGAGTGCTTGTAGATTCGAGAGATCAACTGTGCAAGTCCGGCCTAAACCAAGAAATGGCGTTCCGGACTTGTTTCGGTCACAAAGTGAAGGAGATGGGGTTGATCTTAGGGAGGAAGCGAAGAAGGTGTTGAGATTGTGAAGGTGTTGGCTTGCTTATGACTTGTAACGAAAGATGAGCAGGCTTGCGGTTGATGCAAGCGAGCTCACGGGGTGTTTGAATACGATTTTTGTATTAACACTTGGTTTTTAAATCTCGTACGAACTTGTGTTGTTGTTTGAAATAGGGCGGAGAACCTATTTATACAAGTCATTGAGCCTCATTCACGTCTCTCGTGGGAAGTGTAGGAAGTGGAGTGATGGAGTAGTGGAGTTGTGCGTCGACCAGTCTTGACCACTTCTCTGTTCATCTCTAACCGTCAATGACTTCCTAACACGTTCTTGTGATGGCGCGTTGCAGTTGCCTGCTATTGTAAACCGCCGGACCAATACCCCGGTATGTATCCCCCCGGTTTGTGACATGATTGATGTCTGGAATATGGATCGTGGATCCACGAAAGATAGCATGTAATCTTTGAATTGAATAACTGCGTTATTCGGAAAGTCGATACTTGTGAAGTATCGTGTGTATTTTATGCGAGTGCGCATTGTGGTGTGGTAAAGTGATGGGTAATGACTCCTCACTAACCAAATAACTCTTGACCGAGGGTTATATAACCAAGGCTGGTGAAGTTTAACGGATGAGATGATGTTTGAGACGCTCATCGCGGACCAGATTAATGAATACTAGGGTTTTTGAAGAGGTGCGCAAGCATCACTCTTGACTTGGTCAAAACCAAGCATGGGAAGGATTTTGGAGAGGACCAGGCCATACATGCGTGTTGACGGCATGATGGTGTAGGCGCCTTTGTATTCCGTTCCCTCATGAAAGCGCGATCTGGGCCACTCAATTTGACCGGCAAAGAGAGTGGTTGAGATTGGTTTGCGGAAATCTCTTACCGCAAAGGAATTGGTAACCGCGTGATATTCCGCACACGTTCCAAGACAACCGCTCTTGGTCGGTCTTGGTCGGTCACTCTAGCGTGTAGGTGGTAGGCTGGTGTTCACGCCCATGTCTCACCGTCCCATGAAAACGTGATCTAAGCCACTCAATTCGTCAGGTGAAGTTGAGTGGTCAAGATTAGTTGCAATGCAGGAGGTGTAACCACGCAAGTTTGACGGGCGTTTTGGGGTTAACCGGGCATGATATGCCTTGGCCGAGCCGCATGAGGAGGTAGATGGGCCCACGGTGGTCATCTTTGGTATCCTTGGACTGCTTAATCTAATCTGTGACCCTCCATTCGTGCGGGAGAAGATGGACGCGCGTGATGGCTTGAACCCTAATTTTGGCTTTTAAAGCCGTGCGACCATGCTCTTTTAGGCGGACGAATTTGTTGTAACCAATCATGGTTGGTTTTGACCGATTGGTCAAGAGTGTAGGCGGTCACATGGTGATTGTGTCGACATGATCCGGGCCCTTTGAGTCTACATCTACACCCTCCATCTATACTGCGAAGATGGATGGTTGAGGCCGATTTTGCGGCACATGTAATATCGCAAACCCTAATTTAGGGTTTTCCGTCCATAATGCTTGGTATGGACGATTTCTTGCTGCGAAGGCCAATGGTCGACCATGCGGGGTAAATTTGTGTGTATTCCATACCTGCAGGGGTGATGGAATTGATGCGGGGTCATCAATCATGCTTGTGGAGTTGGATGACTGCGATCGAATCATATCCGGCCTGATATGGTCGGTCTAGAATGCTCAATCGGGCTAGTATAACACACCGAGAGGGGCTCAATCGGGCTAGTATAACACACCGAGAGGGCTCGGGCTAGTATAACACCGAGAATCGGCATGCACGGGTATTTCATACATGGTTTCATTATAGTGCTTGGAGGTTCGTGTTACTCTGTAAGAGTAACACTCGATCGTCATGCCACGCGATAATGAGTCTTGGAAATACAAAGGCTGATATGAAATTCACAGGAAGGGATTGTTGCCACATGCTCCAAACTGGAGGAATTTCATGTATTCACAGAATGGGATTGTTGCTACATGCTCCATTCTTGGTGAATTAAGTGAGGGAGTATCCAACACTTTATAAATGGCTTTATCTTTTACAAGATGTCAGCGCATGAGTTTTCCGGTTATTTACAAATTTAACCTTAAACGAAAATCCACCATCAACATTAAGTCCCCTGCCTAGCACATAATGGTTACACTATTGTGTGGTAGGCATGAGATGGTGACATACATATGTGAGAAAGACGGGATAAAAAGGTTTACCCGGAAGAGTGTTGGTCGACCAGCTAGTTTCCCACGCCGTCACGCTTGTATGGAATCCCTTGGTGGGGCGGTTTCTTTCTTTGGGTATTTGAATCGGAAGAGGAAACCAAATAAGAGAGGAATCCTTCTTCTATTGATATTCTTCTAATTTTTGTCTATAAAAGAGACAAAACCCTTTTTCTCTTCTCACGATTTTTTTTTTTTTGTTTTTTTTGTTCTCGTCGCGACCTTCTTCTTTGTCGCTCGCTGCCGGAGCCGTAGCCGGAAACCGCCGCCGTCCGTTGCCGGAGTTGCGCGCCAGATCAAGGTAAGTTTCGGTCCTTTTTTTTTTTTTTTTTTTTTAAAGGTAAAACCCTAGTTTGTTAGGTAAACACCTTTTGTAAGACATGTGCATGCTTAGCTTTCTCCACCATTTGGCTTGAATCCAGTGAGACACGATTCCCATGAATAAAGAAAATCGTATGATGCATGCGGATGAATGAATGCGGGCCGCCGTGTATGCGGAACGTGGGTCTTATTCACATATGATTGGCTGAAATTTACACCGAACTTGGAACTTGTCAGGACTTGAAACCAATACAGGATCGACTTGAAAGTTATACAGGAGAACTTGAAATCAATACAGAAACTTGTATGATGTTTGGACCGGCCATTGTGTGAGTTGTGTCTTGCCGTGTGTGACTACACTTCTCATATGCTTTCATACAAGTTCTAACTCCATCTTTTATTTCATTGCGGTAGAAAAGAACACGTCGATATGTCTTACGAAGATAATCTTTGGTGCCAAGTCGGGAAGTGTTGATAGCTTCAAAGATATGCCGAACATCAATGATGAGTTGTTCACCTCGCCTTTTCCAAATGTTAGGAAGCATCCTTCTCATAAGATAGTCTTGCTTTCCGATTAGGAAAATATGGATCTTTGATCCATTTTCTTCTTCCGCACTTGTGATGAGATTTTGTCTCCAAAAAACGAATATCGCCTTCTCCTATTGACTTCAAGATTTGCCATGCTCACTGGGTTCTTATGAAGGATGGATGAGACGCATGTTGAGTAATAAGGGCATTAAGGACAATTTGACCAAAGCACAAATTCTCGATGCGGTCATGGCATCTGCTACCCTCGAAATTAGGAAAGACAGCGGGTTTGATTACCTTCATTTCTCGGTGGCGTATTTCCACTCACACAGACCATATCTAGATGGGGAGAGATGACTATTACTTTGGAGAGTGTAGCTGCATTAATGAACTGTTCTGTTCTTTGGAAGTCTTTCTTACGAACTCTCGATGCGGAGAAGAGTAATTATGCCGCTATACTTCAAAAAGTGGCGGAATTCGACAATCTGGAGAAGGAGGAGAAAAATACACGAAATGCTTCTACACTGGTGGGTTTCGGAGTGGTCTTCGCTGTGGACCAGAGTTGAATCAAGAGTTGGAAACGATCTCGGCTGATCGCGTTCTGTCTCTATGGCTATCCAGAGATATATTTGATGACAGTTAGGAAAGAAGACAATTAGAAGTGACCTTGTCAAAATTGCTATAAAAAGGGTGGCGTGGGTGAAGTTCTTCCTCTAGGTGCATTGTTCCTTGGATCGTTGTATTCTCATCTGGACGCTTTAGCAATGGATATGCATGTTTCTAACGGGTACAAGAAGGTGGAGTCGCACGTTCACTTCGCTTTTCTTCAAGCGCTCTTATGGGAACACTTCAGAAGTTATGCTCCTACTCCACGCACCTTCACTTGTTAACTTGTACGGTGGCTCGAGAATACTCCGATGGAATAAGAAGCGTCCTAAAGTAGGTGCGAAACTTGTGGAGGTATTTGACAACATTTCTTAGTAGATTTTCGTCCATGGGGGCCGATTCACTCTTCCATCGTTGACCAAAGACCTTTCTTGACGATCCACGGCGTTGTGTTGCGTCACGTCGATGTCAAGACCATGAGATCTGGGGAAATTATTTTGCGCATTTGCATTCCAGGATATGTCCGTCTCTATTCGACGGAGAATTTTACGTGACCACAACATTAGCGGGGCTGCTCGCCAAATGGGATTCGATCGGGGTGTCCCATTTATCCGTCCACAGGGGCTCAGAAAGAATTCCTTCCACAAATTCTTAATGCCAATGTGTTCTTAGACCGGGTGAGCCTTCCTTACGGCCTATTGGGAGAAACCCGGTGGTAGCAGATAAGTATAAGGAATTTTGGAGTAGACAACTATCGGTTTTCGAGAAATTTTCGGAAAGCGTCGTGACAGATTCCGTGGCGAACCATCTTGACGCCTTGGCGAAGCATTTCGGTTGAAGCTACTTCCGGTAAGCGGACCCCGGAGGCTGAGGAGTTGCGAGTCCCCAAGTAGGAGAGAGACTCAAGAGGCAAGCATGCGGTCGGTAATTCTCGATTCCTCCAATATGCAGGTATTTAAATCTCTTAGGCTCTTTTATTTCTCTAGTGTAAATTCTTAAAAATGATTCTTGCTTAAAATTAGGGAATTTCGAAAGAGAATGTCTTCACAAGGTTAGCGCGCATTCAAAATGAGAAGAGGTGGCAATGTTGGCCTTCATCTTGAGAAGTCTCAGCGTCTTGACCTTCATCTTTGAGAAGTCCAGCGGTGCGACCTTCATCTTTGAGAAGTCAGCGGTCTTGACCTTCATCTTTGAGAAGTGCGGCGGTCTTGACCTTCATCTTTGAGAAGTCTGGAGAAACCGCTCCTTTTTTCAGACCACGACGGAGATGATGCAAGCTCGGTTGAACAAGGCGCTTTCCTTAGTGATCTTGTTGACGGGGTCGTGATGAAATTAGCACCCAGTGAAAAGAGGCGGAAGGAATGTAAGAGAGACGATTACTGCTGTAGTTGAGGCGGCTCCCCTTGAAATCCGTCTGAGCGGTTCCGGACAATATGGCTATTGTGGTGACTCCTTGAAAGGCCTCCTGCACCTGACAAGGCTCTTGCGGTTGGTGAATTACGGTGATGCGGCACAGGGCTTTGTTCGATCCTCCTTTTACTACTCCTTATCCAGGACATGTGTTGGTTGGCGGATTCAGCGTGCGGTTGAGTTTGAAAAGTTGTACGCGACAATATGGAAGAAACACGGCCACATTGCCACCACCACGAAGCTCAAAGTCGTCTTCGTTGGTCAACCGCGTCCAAGAAGCTTTAGTTTCTATCCATGGGATGGCGTCACGGCGGGTCGAACGGTTTCGAGGAGATGATTGAAGGCTGGAGGTGCCATCGGGACGTGTTTGCGCGATACGGCTTCAATGCTCCTTGGTTCTTCAAAGGGTTCTCAAGATTCGGGAGCTCAGAAACTACATGATGAAGTCCCTTCCATGGATTTGTGTTGCTCGCCCGAGGAAGAAGAGGTTGAGAGGTTGTCTAAAGAGCTGGGCTGAAAGCGGGCCGTGCTTGAAAGGATGAAAGTCTCTCTTGCCTAGAAGGATGAGTTGTTGCTTAAAGACTTTCCTTGAAGTATTCGTGCTATATCTTTGGCGTTTTCTCTTATATGCTTTTCTTTTTTTGAGTGATAGTGAGGATTTTCTTTGACTTAGGTTTTGGATTAATAGGTAATTGAATTGGCTTATTTTGAGATAGTTTTGTGAACAACCCTTTTGAAAGAGATTATGTTAAATGAGATTTGCATCTTGGTCATGAATGATTGCACATATTACATGAAATTGCAAATGTTATGTAAAAGGGAGGTACGAATGGAAACAAACATGGCGTTTGATCAGCCTCTTTCTCCACGTGCGGGATGCTAAGTCCCCGGTGAATTCTAAACTATCTTTCTTGTAAAGTTGTTGAGTAAAACTTACTTGCCTTTTGAAGCCTCACTTATATCAAACCGGAGTAGTCTCTCTAAGAAAATCCTCGCAAGCTATCTCTACGAACCAAGCTTCTCTGAACAATGCGCTTCAAAGCGTTGCATTCTTTGGTGGGGTGATGAAGGGAACCAGTGGTAATGACAAGTACCTCGGGTCCATTACTTCTTGATCGAGTGGCGGACGCCACGGGGGGTAGCTCCACCTCTCCATTTCGCACCCACGTCTCCGGCGGCTCGAATCTTCTTCATTGGGAAGGGGAAATGTAAGTACCTTGAGTCTAGCTTTTCTGCGTTAGCGGCGTTGCAATGTCTCTGCGTGGCTTTGATGTGGAACGGGAGATGAAGTTGGAAGACTTGTGAGTGTCATCATACTCTGCGGATCGCTTGCCTAGGTAGAGGGATGTGGAAGGTGTCGTAATGTCATTTTCTTGAGTGGCCCAGTTGAACGCTCCCATCCTCTCGTATTCGGGCATTTCTGATTGATTTCTCCTTCCTCAAGCGTTTCTTGATTGGTTGGAAGGCCGATGCGGATTGGACAGTCTTAGGGCTTCGACAAGAGTTTTGAGGTATAAATCCTCTAGCAAGGCTCCATAGGCTGCGAGTTCCCCTTCTTTATCGCGAGACATTGTAGTAGTCCGGATAAGTCTCTTCTCTGTGGAGTTGCATCGGGTCTCCATTGTTGACCAGGACCATGTTGTTCATCTTCCACGAGTCTCCTGTGATTACGCGCCCTTTTTGCTTCTCCACCGGTAAAGGTGTGATTCTGGTTAAAGTTTCAACATTTCTTACTTTTTGCTATGAGTGGATGCATCCTCGCCCTTGTAATTGTGTGCCATATCATTCAAAAGGCGAAATGTCTCGCTCTGCCTTCGGTGATCTGTTTTTGATTTGCCAAGACATCCTCCAACATTCTAGTTATACTCCCCATGATACTCCCGAACCACTGCGGACTCCGAGTGAAGGTACATCGTGATGATGAAAATTGAAAAATTGAGAATTCAATTTTTTGCAACCGAGAGATCAATCTCCACTGTGGTCGCCAATTGTTTATGGGTGAAAACTACTCCTGTGAGAATTTGGTAATTTGGGGTGTGGATGAGGAATGAAGTTTAAACCTTTAAACAAATGCCTTTGCGCGGTGAGTGCTTGTAGATTCGAGAGATCAATCTGTGCAAGTCCGGCCTAAACCAAGAAATGGCGTTCAGGACATTTGTTTCGGTCACAAAGTGAAGGAGATGGGGTTGATCTTAGGGAGGAAGCGAAGAAGGTGTTGAGATTGTGAAGGTGTTGGCTTGCTTATGACTTGTAATGAAAGATGAGCGAGGCTTGCGGTTGATGCAAGCGGGCTGCAGGTGTTTGAATACGATTTGTATTAACACTTGGTTTTCTGTCTAGAAATGCGAACTTGTGTTGTTGTTTGAAATAGGGTGGAGAACCTATTTATACAAGTCATTGAGCCTCATTCCGTCTCTCGTGGGAAGTGGAGGAAGTGGAGTGATGGAGTAGTGGAGTTGTGCGTCGACCAGTCTTGCCCACTTCTCTGTTCATCTCTAACCGTCCATGACTTCCTAACACGTTCTTGTGATGGCGCGTTGCACGTTGCACGCAGCGTAAACCGCCAGACCAATACCCCAGTATGTATCCCCCGAGTTTGTGACATGATTGATGTCCGGAATATGGATCGTGGATCCACGAAAGATAGCATGTAATGCTGAATTGAATAATCTGCGTTATTGAAACGATACTTGTGAAGTATCGTGTGTATTTTATGCAGGTACCGCATTGCGGTGTGGTAAAGTGATGGGTAATGACTCCTCACTAACCAAATAACTCTTGACCAGGGTTATATAACCAAGCTGGTGAAGTTTAACGGATGAGATGATGTTTGAGACGCTCATCTGTGACCGTTAATGAATACTAGGGTTTTTGAAGAGGTGCGCAAGCATCACTCTTCAGCTTGGTCAAAACCAAGCATGGGAAGGATTTTGGAGAGGACCAACCATACATGCGTGTTTGGCATGATGGTGTAGGCGTCCATATTCCGTTCCCTCATGAAAGCGCGATCCGGGCCCTCAATTTGGCCGAGCAAGAGGAGTGGTTGAGATTGGTTTCTTAGAAATCTCTTACCGCAAAGGAATTGGTAACCGCGTGATATTCACGCACGTTCCAAGACAACCCGTTCTTGGTCGGTCTTGGTCGGTCACTCTAGCGTGTAGGTGGTAGGAGTGGTGTTCACGCCCATGTCTGTGAGTCCCATGAAAACGTGATCTAAGCCACTCCGTTCGTCTAGGTGAAGTTGAGTGGTCAAGATTAGTTGCAATCAGGAGAGTGTAACCACACAAGTTTGTGGGCGTTTTGGGGTTAACCGGGCATGATATGCCTTGGCCGACCGCATGAGGAGGTAGATGGGCCCACGGTGGTCGTTGGTATAGCTTAGGACACCTTAATCTGTCTGTGACCCTCCATTCGTGGGAGAAGATGGACGCGCGTGATGGCTTGAACCCTAATTTTGGCTTTTAAAGCGTGCGACCATGCTCTTTTAGGCGGACGAATTTGTTGTAACCAATCATGGTTGGTTTTGACCGATTGGTCAAGTGTGTAGGCGGTCACATGGTGATTGTGTCGACATGCTCCGGGCCCTTTGAGTCTACATCTACACCCTCCATCTATACCTGCGAAGATGGATGGTTGATACTGTTTTGCGGCACATGTAATATGCCGCAAACCCTAATTTAGGGTTTTTAGTCCATAATGCTTGGTATGGACGATTCCTTGGCAAGCGAAGGCCCAATGGTCGACCATGCGGGGTCGGCTGTGTGTATTCCATACGCTTGGGGGTGATGGAATTGATGCAGGGTCATCAATCATGCTTGTGGAGTTGGATGACTGCGATCGAATCATATCCGGGACTGATATGGTCGATCTTGAATGCTCAATCGGGCTAGTATAACACACCGAGAGGGGCTCAATCGGGCTAGTATAACACACCGAGAGGGCTCGGGCTAGTATAACACATCGAGAATCGGCATGCGGGTATTTTCGTACATGGTTTCATTATAGTGCTTGGAGGTTCGTGTTACTCAGAAGAGTAACACTCGGTCGTCATGCCACACTGATAATGAGTACTTGGAAATACAAAGGTTGATATGAAATTAGGGGAAGGGATTGTTGCCACATGCTCCAACTGGAGAATTTCATCTATTCACGAGAATGGGATTGTTGCTACATGCTCCATTCTTGGTGAATTAAGTGAGGAGTATCCAACACTTTATAAATGGCTTTATCTTTTACAAGATGTCGGCGCATGAGTTTTCCGGTTATTTACAAATTTAACCTTAAACGAAAATCCACCATCAACACCGGGAATATCAC
>JAJJWW010004223.1:0-89787 GCA_023531295.1 Papaver armeniacum
TCTTTAATGATAACTATTTAAGACCAAAAAATTGTCTCAAAAACTGAAGTTTTGTGTCAATTTAATTTGTCTTTAATGATAACTATTTAAGACCAAAAAAACTGTCTCAAAAACTGAAGTTTTGTGTCAATTTAATTTGTCTGTAATAATTATTATCTAAAACAAAAAAATTTGTCTCTAATATAAGAAGTAATAAATAAAAACTTATACATCACTCCATGATAATTTCTTTCAAGAAGTTAGTTGGCACACGAGAAAGTTGCGTGCCAACCCCTCTCTGAAGAGCTACCCTATTCTATGGAAAAATAAATAGCCCTTGAATAATTTAATTAGAGACAATATAAATAGCCCTTGAATATCAAATTTTTGGAGACTAAATTTTTCGTCTAAAAAAAAAAAAAAATCGGTGACCAAATTTTTTGCCTTAAAAAGAATTTTTGGAGACAAATTCCTCCTCTCCAAGAGATTTTATTTTGTCTCTAAATTTTTTATTAAAGACAATTTATTTTGCCTTTAAAACGAACTTTCAAATACAATTTTTTTTTGCCTCCAAAAGCAACATGTTTTGTCCCAAAATATTCCATCAATGACAACTCGGTTTGCCTCGAAATGCTTTATTCAAAGACAAATACTTTCCCTCAAAAGTCGCCTCTAAATATCATAATTAATGACAATTAATTTTGCCTTAGAAAATGAATTTCTCATACAAAACACTAAAGCTCTAATCACGACAATTAAAATATAAAAACACTAAATTTGAAGACATTAAACCATAGACTCTTTTGCGGCAGCGAGGGAATCAACATTGAAGCTTGCACTTTCACATGCATACCTTCTCTTCCTCGCATTTCCTTGTCTTTAGCCTTTTCTTGCAAATGTGTTAGTAGTCCTCAAATATCTCTTGCTTTCTTCTGCAGTGGATTTGAACAAGTATATAAACTAATCCGGATTTCGTATATAGAGGGGTTTGACAGTTGTTTATACAAATTAAGTTAAAAGTTCGCACTACCTATACTCTTGGAAGTCTTCTATAAGCAGCTGGCATGTCCTCCCAATTTAAAGATGTCTTCCTACTCTAGGTGAGAGAATATATGAGTACAAATATTTGCAAAGAATATCTCTTATAAAAAATTGCATTGTAAGGATATAAAAGTCCTAGTGCTAGTATATAATCATTGATATACCTTAACTGAGTGTTGACAATCTTTTCAACAAAGTCACGCAACTTCGAAGAGTTTGTATTAACCTCAAGTGACAAGGTGGTCTTCCATATAGCACGCAATCAGAATGTTGTAATCAAGAAAAAAACAAGAAAAAAAAAACCACTAGCAATAAATATACCTCGGAGCAGACATAACACGATTTGTTTGGCTCAAATGGCTCTACTGGCATCAAAAGTATCTTTCTAGATGGATGTTCAAGGCAGTATGTCATCCTGCACAAACAATCAGGCGATCTTGGTCTATTTCTGTTTTTCCATGTCTCCTCATTACTTAAAGCCACTTCAATGTTGTAGCCAAAGCATGGCCAGCTGACAACATTGAGCATTCTTCACTCAGATATCTCGAGATGCCAACGATAGGTAAAATAAACATGTTAGTGACGGATAAGGAATTGCACATGAATAATAGTTATAGATAAAGCGACTGTTGACTGAGTTAAATCAACTGAGCTAGTGCTGGCTACTGAATAAAGCTTAGTCGTATATCTATGCCATTGTTATCATCAGACTGACATGACGCAACTAGAGATCTAACTGAACAGAGTTAAGCAGATGGAAAATTGATAGGGCTGTGGAAGTAGGCATCACGTGTGTGAATAACAACAGTTCAAGTGCAAACTCAAGATGTCAAAATCCTAGCTGTAAAATGGAATCATTGAACATCACCTCAGTACTAGCACCACCAGCGAGATAAACTTCAAGCAGAAGATGGAATAGTTTTGTAACTTAGAAAAGTGCACAAACCTTTGGAGTGATCCTTAATTATGTGAAAATTAATAAACCTGACTCCAAATCCCCTTCTCATAGCTTCATACAGCACAGAGACACATAGTAATTTTCGCATATAGAACACATACAAAAGCAGATATCGCTTGCTTTCTTTTCATGCTGCTTTTTCCATTTACATGCCCATTTATGTTACCCAGCCCGAATAAATATGTACTACGGCCGAATGCGATACAAAACGAAGCAAAAAGAAGTAACAGAATGCTTCCTACATACCAAATGTTCTCGGCATAGCTCTACTGCTACGAATGGTGGGCAATTTAAGCTTGAATATGCAGAACGGTCGTTATTCCCTGCATTTTCCACCATCAGAGGGAGTATATCCATTCCATCGGTATATCCTCCGCCACCAAATACGCCAACTGCTGTCTGCATCGTCCTGCAACAGTAAAAGAGGATATTTATTGATAAAATCTTCACTAATCCAAGTTTTCTGTGGTTACAGTCAGTAACACCACCACACCAGTTAATAGAGTAACTTGGGGGACCATCTGGTAGAGTTCAATATGACTCTTATGACAAGCTTTGCATCAAAAAAGACAACTAAATGTTACATACAGTTTCCTTCCCTGCAAAACTTACTCACTAAAAATCCAAAAAATCAACACTATCTAGTGGTTATTTTGATTCTCAATGCAATAGCACATTGCAGTTTTAAGTGGTTATCTTACCTCAACATAGGAGATACAACTACCAGCTCAATCTTCTTGATAAGCCCGGAGTCATGAACATGATTTCGCAAATTATCAACCTGTTAAGATTGCTCAATATTATCAGTTTATCACAATTCGTGTTAAGCCCACCGCCGAAGTCTACAAAATAGAGATATCCAACTATAAACCCATGTATTCAAGTAAATAATTACACGGGAACAAAGAAATGACCTGTTTCCAACCTAGAGGGGTAAGAGGTGCATCAAAAAGTGAGTAAGATAGATATGCGTTGTCGTCCTTTTCAGCTTCTACATTATGAACTCCTTGAGCATGCCTAACCTGTAGTATTAATCAACTTGAATTAGAGAAATTAGCATCTTCGAGCACCCTTAACAGGCCAAGTCGGCATGGGATGATAATAATATACCAAAGAAAAGGGAAACGAATACAAACCAGATGCAAAGTTTTACAACGGTGTAATGGGAACAAACTTGGAGTTACACCACCATCCATATCTGCCAACAACCAGGTAGGAGAATTTAGTATTGGTAAAGAGTTAATCGAACAACCAACCGAGAACAGCCCAGTTCGCCATGGGGTTGGCTAACTCATTCCCGAGGTCTTTCCAAGTCCCCATCCTGACTGCCAAGTTGTCCATGGGGCTCCCCAAAGTTGACCGATTCGGGGGGTTTCAAAAAATTGTACACCATAAGGGTTTTAAAGGAACAATTATCAATTTGTATACATCAAAGAAGAAATGAAACTCAAAGCAAAATTCCATAACCCAAACTGCAAAGGCCTACATTTTTCTGGGGTCTCGCTGGACAATTTAGCTCCTATACATGTAACTGTATCCTATACATGTTTTGGCACCCAACACCTAGATTTTATCTACCTACATGGTCGAATTTCGTACATGAAAACGACTTCCCCTAATTTACGCATTTAAAGATCTATGAACAGAATATATGCACCCTATTTATCCATATTTCATTTGCAATTTCACAGTTTTCGCAATAAACAAGAAATGAAGCTCAAAGCAAAGTTCCACAACTCCAAGTTTTAACCTCCATGGACAAAATTAACTTAAAAATTCAACAAATAAACAACAAACCTGTCGATTCGATTCCTCAATCTCAGAAGAAACTTCTCAGTTCCTCCTTAGAGCTGTTCTTCACTAGAACCCTAACTTCAAGCTCATCTTCTAACTGCATCTGAGATTCAGAAACAATTAAAACCCTTTGAACATCACCTCAGTACTAGCATCACCAGCGAGATAAACTGCACTATCATCTCCATATATTCACCTTCTCTTTGATTTGGCTGCAGATCTAATAACATGAATCAAAGAGAAATTGATCAGTTTCCCACTTCGGAAAACTAGATTTTTCCAAAATCAAACTATCAATTCATTTGAACCCTAAGTTTCTCCAGATTCAATCATCAAAACCCTGTTGATTTCAAGAATCCATATCGATCTCTTCTCAACCACATCAATAGACAACTCAAATTTACCCCATCACTAATCTTCTTTCAGCTCTTGCCCCCATTTCATCTCGATCTGATTTCTTCATCAACAGAAAGATTGGTCTCTCTAGCAATTTCCATCGTCTTTTCTTCGTCATCTGCATCTCAAAATCACCAGACCCACAGTAGAAAATTAATCTTCATCTTCTCGATTTCTCTGAGCTATGGAGCTGCCATGGCTTCGTTTATTTCTTCTCTGAAGGTAAGTGAACGAAGGAGAAGATGAGAGACGTGAGAAAATTGAGTGAACGAAGATAAGTGAGAGAAAAAAAAATGGTTTTATCTAAAAGAATTTGAACGGATAAGATGTGGTAGGATGGTGTCATACGGATTAGGAAAATATTTGGACGGTGTAGATTTAAGTTGAGAGTGTCATACGGATCAAGGTCTTTGTGCTTTCTCTTTGTGTTAATACGAACTCATGTTTTCGGTTTAATTATCAACCTTCGACATGAAAAAAAATTCAAAAAAAATATTAATAAATTTAGGACATCGTTCTCGACATTTTGATATAAAAACATCTAAAAAATGTATAAGAATGAATCGGGAAAATGAAAAATGAATTCGATAATTGGTGTGTTTCTTTGTGATTTCTCTTTAATACAAACTCATGCTTTCTTTGTGTTTCGAACTTCAAATGTGGTATACCAACATACAAACTATGAGCCAAGAAGCTCTGGGAGGGTTCTAACTTCAAACTTAGCATGATATATCATAGAAATCGATAAATATGAAGCTTAATGTTGATTCGAACTTCAAATGTGGCATAACGACAAACAAACTATGAACCAAGAAGCTCCGAGAGGGTTCAGCCTTCAAACTTAGCAGGATACATCATCTAAATCGATAAATATGAAGCTTAATGTTGATTCGAACTTCAAATGTGGCATAACGACAAACAAACTATGAACCAAAAAGCTCCGAGAGGGTTTAGCCTTCAAACTTAGCAGGATACATCATCTAAATCAATAAACATGAAGATCAGTGTTGATTCCAACTTCAAATGTGGTATAACGACAAATAAACTATGAACCAAGAAGCTCTGAGAGGGTTCAACCTTCAAACTTAGCAGGATACATCATCGAAATCGATAAATATGAAGCTCAGTGTCGATTCATTTATAGA
This sequence comes from Papaver armeniacum, assembly GCA_023531295.1. Lineage (NCBI taxonomy): Eukaryota > Viridiplantae > Streptophyta > Magnoliopsida > Ranunculales > Papaveraceae > Papaver > Papaver armeniacum. The sequence goes on from JAJJWW010004223.1 coordinate 5,314, forward strand.
TAAGATTCCTTCGGAATATTCCCTGAAACATTAAACAAACCATATTCTGGCATATTATATGCATACCATAGCTCCGAGATCGAAACTTGACCGTTAGTGGACTACTATAAGTCGGAAACTTCGTAAGAACGATGAATCCATCCATTTACGAGATAAGATTCCTTCGGAATATTCCTAAAACATTAAACAAACCCTATTCTCGGCATATTGTGTATGCAAACTCGCTCCGAGATCGGAACCCGCCTGTTAGTGGACTACTATAAGTCGGAAACTTCAGAAGAACGATGAATCCATCCATTTACGAGATAATATTCCTTCTGAATATTCACGAATTGAACATCACAAAGTTCAAACATTACTAGAGTAAGACCCGAGTTTCTCGTTCGGATGAATCAAGACGAAATATATCGTAATTGAGCATCACAGTTCAAAGATTACTAGAGCGACACTGAGTTCTCGTTCGGATGAACTGGAGACGAAATATATCGAATTGAACATCACAAAGTTAAAAGATTACTAGAGTAAGACCCTGAGTTTCTCGTTCGGATGAACTGGAGACGAAATATATCCGAATTGAACATCACAGGTTCAAAGATTACTAGAGTAAGACTCGAGTTTCTCGTTCGAATGAACTGAAGACGAAATATATCAGAATTGAACATCACGGGTTCAAAGATTACTACAGTAAGACGCGAGTTTCTCGTTCTGATGAACTGGGACGAAATATATCAGAATTGAACATCACTTGTTCAAAGATTACTAGAGTAAATCGGAGTTTCTCGTTCGGATGAACTGGAGACGAAATATATCAGAATTGAACATCACATGTTCAAAGATTACTAGAGTAAATCGGAGTTTCTCGTTCTAATGAACTGACTACGAAATATATCAGAATTGAACATGACCATACTACCCTCATCGGAATAAGGCAATAAAAATTTTGAAGACTCTGAAAATGACCATATTACCCTTACTGCAAATTAGTTCAAAAAATATTATTGAGACTTGTGAAAATGACTAGACTACCCTTATAAGAAATAAATAAAGTAAATATTACATCGATCAAAAATGACCATATTTCCCTTAATGGAAATTAGGGCAATAAATACTATGGAGATAGTGAAAATGACCCGACTACCCTTATCTAAATAAGTAAATTAATATTAATCGATTGTGAAAATGACCATATTACCCTTCATGGAAATTAGTATAATAAATATTACGAGATCGGTGAAAATGACCAGACTACCCTTATCATAAATAAATAAAGTAAATATTACTGACTGTGAAAATGACCATATTACCCTTATGTTGGGACTTAATCAAGGCTTGGTTGTGTGCTAGCCATCTAATGCTTGTTTGTGTGCAGAATTCCATGTCTTTTGGGGTAATTTCATCGGCAGTGAGCCGACTCTTATGTTGGGACTTAATCAAGGCAAATTATGGTTTCAGTTTCTGTACGCTATATATTTCCCAAGTCTGAAGCTGAAGGAGCAATGATCAAATATAATCATCGATTCGCGTCACTAGCGATCGCCGATTATTACGTGAAGAGTCATATTTGAGTCGCGAAATATTCGGATTTACATACCACAATTTGTCTTGCCGCTAACAAAATTTTAACGACCAATTTGATTTGCTTCGTATTCATTTGGATGACGAATTAATTTTTGTCTCGCATAAATAGACATAGGGACAAAAGTCACACGTTGTCCGCAATAGTTTTTCCGAACGAATTAATTTTTATCGCATAAATAGATAAATAGACAAAAGTTACACGTTGTCAGCAATAGTTTTTCTGAGACCAATATTTTTTTTGTTAGTAGAAAAAAATCCATTTGCGTCAATTTTTTTTTTGGATACTAATAGTTCTAACGGCAAAATTCTTATTTGACGGGCATTCATTTCGGCAACAAACTAATTTTGTCTGCGTAAATAGATATAAGGACAAAAGTTACACGTTGTCAGCAATAGTTTTTCAGAGACCAACTTTTTTTCCGTCGGTAGAAAACAGTCCATTTGCGACAACAATTTGTTTGGATACTAATAGTTCTAACGGCAAAATCCTTAATTGACGGGCATTCATTTCGGCGACAAACTAATTTTGTCAGTGTAAGATGCATTCAGGGACAAAAGTATTGGATCGTTGGAAATAATATGTTTGGAGACTATAATTTTCCTTTGTCGCTATAAACCAATTCCGTGACCAAAATAATTGGTCACAAATAAATATTTAGAGACAAAGACATAATTGGTCACTATATTTGGTCACAAAAAAAAAATTCTGAGACGGAGACAAGTTTGGTCACTATATTTGGTCACAAAAATTTACAGCGACAACTTTAAAGACTAAATTTACCGTTTGTCGCGGAAAAAATATATATGGTGACCAAAAAAATATTCCTCCCTAAACACTAGATTTGCAGACAAAATTTTATTGGTCATATAAAATTTTGTCACTAAACGTATGTTTTGTTGTAGTGCCATAACGCAAATGCCAAAGCCTAGACTCATCAGAAGTATTTGCAACTAAGGCTAACTCATCAATGTTAGATAAAAGAAGAGGAAACATCTTATTTTCAGTCATATGGATCTTGACAATGAGTTTGCCATGTCTTTTAATAACACAAACACCATCTTCGAATAATAAAGAATACCCTTTTCGAATCAATCGCCCCAACACTAAGCAAGTTTTGAGCTAAACCAGGAATATAATAAACATCATGAATTAGTTTTTTTATACCGATTTAGTCTTGACTGCAATGGTTCCTTTTCCTTCAACTTGAACACATTTGTTATTGCCAAGACGAACTTGTAACTTTTCAGGCTTCATTAATGTTGTGGAAAAGACTCTTTTCGCTTTGTCATATGATTGCTACACCACTATCCACAAACCATACATCAATCTTCTTGTCTTTTGAGTTAACATAAGTAAGAAACAGGTTACCTTCCTCATTACTTTCCTCATTCTTCTCTTCAGCAAAGTTTGCTTTTCCTTTACCTTTCTTTTCCCAACAATAGTCCTCATCATGACCATACTTATTACAATAGTTGCACTGCCTCCACTTATAACTCTGGTTGCCTTTTTCAGAATCTGATCTAGCATGACCGAGATCTTCCACGTCCTCTTCCACGACCACGATAGCCACCTCTCGCCTCGGCCTCGTCCAGCTGCATTTGTGGTTAGAGGAACTTTCATGAATTTTCCTTCTTCTTCGAGACCTCCACCTTTGATTGAAAAGCATGTTCAATAGATTTCTCCATTGATTTTGTTCATTCTTTCTTCATAAGCTAAAAGAGAACCCATTAGTTCATTAGTTGAATAAACAGTTAAATCTTTAGACTCCTCAATTGCGATTACAACATGATCAAACTTGGAAGGAAGACTCCTTAACACCTTCTCTACAACCTTTGGTCTGTCATAACCTTACCATAAGTTTTCAACTGATTAACAATAGTTGAAACTCTAGAAAAGAAATCTTGTACAGATTCATTTCCTTTCATAAAGAGGGTTTCAAAGTCTCTACGAAAACTTTGGCGTTTCACTACAGCAACCTTATCACCACCATGAAAAGCATTTTTCAAGATTAACCAGGCATCTTTTGACTTGGTACAATCTGAAATCCTAGGGAAGATTGGATCTGTGACAGCCTGTCTGCTGTGAGAGTTACTAAAGCTTTTGCATCCTTCCTACGAAGTTCCCTCACATCAGTTTGATTTCCTCTTGTTCTATCCCCATCTGCATAACCATTCTCAACTATATCCCAAAGGTCTTGAGAAATAAAAAAGGTCTTCATCTTAATACTCCAAAACTCATAATTTTCACCAGAAAAAATAGGAATCAAGGATTGGAAGATATTGATAGTGTTACTACCCATCTTGAACACTTAACAGAAAAAAAATCTTCTCAAAAAAAAACACACCTTGATTCAGTGAAGATCGATAACAGCAGCGGAAGTGATCTTTAAACAATAAAACTCCAGATTCAAATCGAACCAGGCTCTCGATACCACTTTGTTGATAAAACTGCAGAGTTATAAGAGAAATAAAACAGAATGGAGGAAATCAGATTGTATTAAGATGATTTAAACTTACAATCTCTTGCATATGAACTAACGAGACTCCGACTTTTTATAGCATTAAAACAAACAGGTTAGTGGGTAGTTCCACTTTCACACAACTCTAAACTCTAGCTAACAAACCCAACGCCAGTAAACAAGTAAAACCTACAATTCAGCAACTAATTGAAAACGTGAAATACTAGGAAAGGAATGAGTAAAACAAATCCTAAATTGTAGCTAGTTTATTTGACTGCATCAATAATTTTATCAGGAATATCCGACTACTCATGCCACACAAATATTTAGGATGCAAAACCAACAAAGTTTGGTGATATTGCGCATCAACTGAAGTTGGAGTGGCTGCAAAGTTTGGTAATTTTTAGTGCCCAGTGGCAGTTGTGTAATTAATCATGTGTATCTCCATACCCTAAAAATATTCCTAACCGTCGGATATTTTATCCAACTACTTTCCCTAAAAACCCAAAGCATAGGGCACCCTCGTATATCTTGCGCCGCCCCTCCACACCTTAAAACCAACTTTCCCTATTTCATTATCTTATTTCAGATCTGAAAGTTTTTGTAAAAAATCATTCTCTGAATGATGATGAATTCTTCAATAACATTTTTGTTTGTCACTGATCTGATTAACGCCATTCTTACTTGTGCTAGTACTATTCTTATTACTATACATCTGAAATTGCCAGAAGAAAAAGATGAAGATGAAACCTGTTGTTGCTGTTGATTCACTCACACAATGATTTCTCCTCTCAATATTCAAGTATGTCCTATCTTCATTAGAAGACTTGGATATGGTTTCTACGTATGCTGCTCAATTATTTATCTTTTTTTTTTTTTAGTTTGCATTACTTTATCTATTATTTGATTTTGGGCTAATAAAAGTTTTTTCTTTCCTACAGGTTTTTTTTCCTGTCTTCCATGTGGGGAAATTTGTTTGGATCTCAGAAAAATTTAACTCCACTAACCGGATGGAGATACCATTAGCAGCTGCAAATGTTGGTTGCAAAAATAAGAATTGGCAGGTAAGTCATTCTTCTCCTATTTATTCTACTGTTGTTCAATTTTGTTGGCTTCTGGTTTTAAGTTGTTATCAGTTTCTGCTAGTTGCTTTAAACTTTTTAGATGAGTGTGGCTTCGGCTAGTTTTAAGATTAGTTTTAAGATATGATAGATGGATACATGATGTTCGTGTGTGATTGAGGAATCTTTTAGTTTAAAAATGCCATTGATCAATTGCAAAACCTCATTACACCACAAAACCTTTCAGATGTTAGGGACAGGACATTGTAGTAAGAAGAGTCGTAGAAGAACTATGTTCCGATCAAGTTCGTAACATTGGATTCTGATATGCAAAAATTCAGAAAGGGTATAATTAAGTTATTTAGTTTGTTGTGATATTGGGATCAAGATTCTCTGCATTTATGTCTCTCATTTCTTTCTTTTAGCATGCTTGTTCTGTAATTCAGACTGTGTAATTGCTAAAGGGACTGCTATTTGATTAGTATGTCTCTCGGTTCTATAATACTTTCAAATTCTTTCTTGTTTACTTGGACATCTTTCCGTGTTTCAATTGTAATTGTTGGACATTAGGGTTATGAGATATCTGAAACGTTTTGCTTCATCCATCATCTACTACTACTTTAGAGCGGAACTGGTCATAGAACAGGGAATGTTGTTAGTAAATTGGTGTTGCACTGCATTTGACTTTGCTATACGCTGAGTGCAAGAGAAACTCACCTGTATCCATTTGGAAAGAGCAGTAGCCTATTCGGGAATATTATCTTGAGTTATCCAGTAATTTCCCCTTTTGCTTGTTTGCAGGTGATAAATTCTGTATGTGAGGCATGTATCATAAGGACCTAGGTGTCCCTTAACTTCAATATTTTTAGCAATCCATATAAACTTTTGCATGCCGCTTTGGCAAATTAGCCTCTCTGAATTTTGTAGATACTTGATGCAAAGGAAACTCTCGTACAATCGGAATATATATCAGAAAAATTAGTTTCAATGTATTTGTCTCATGTATGGATGGAATCAGTGATGGCCTAAAATTGATTCAATTTGTATTTAACTGAGTGGCTGCTGCACAAGTGTGTGGCAGTGCCTTGTTATCAGTCAAGGAAAAATCCAGTAGACCAAGACCAAGACAAAATCCAGTAAGGCTTTTCACGCAAATCCAAAGTACAATTACGAAAAACCATGAAGTATCAATGCAAGCGGAATACAAAATCTACAAGGAAACACAAAAATTTCGGCTTTATCGGTTTGGATCTATTTTATTTATTTTACTATTTTTTCAATTTTGTTAGTGTAGTTTTTGCTGGTTTTAAGTTAATATCCATGGATACAGGATCCTAGTTAAGAAGAATTGCATGTCTGATTTAGAAATCCTTAGTGGTAAGAACTATGTTCTGGTCACATTCGTAACATTGGATGCTGATATGCGTAAATTGTGTATGTTATTTAGTTTGTTATGATATCGTGATCAAGATCGCCTGCCCATGTACACTTTAAGATAAAGAAACAATGTTATGTAATTAAGACTGTCTAGAGAAGCAAGATGCTGCTCCTTCCTTTGTTTTTTTATGTACTGATTAGTGTAGAATAATTGCTGAAGGTCTGCTGTTTGATTAGTGTTTTATCCTTGTCAAAACAAGCTTTAATTCTACCTGGAAATCATTTGAATTGCAGAACCTTCTGTGAACGATACACCTAAAAAACCTATGGATGTCAGCAACTGGGAGCATGAGAACAAATGATGGAAGCATGTATAAAGATTGATGTGGAACAAAGACGTAAGAACCCTGTAATTCCACAAGTTCGGACTAATGCTTCCTTTATCACAATGGTTGAAAATTGGCAAGCAAGTGATAAAGCCTTCTTGGAAGGTGTTGATGCCAGTAATTTTAAGAAAAGAATTGTGCTATGTTAGCTTGCAGACAAGTGAAGATGATGAGAGTTGTTGAATGTTGCTTCAGATTGCCTGATGTGATATTCCTCCGTTGTGATGGAGCCTCTTAAGGGAAATCCTATTTTATTGGGAGAGATCAATGTGGTTTGGTTTCTGGTAGCTGAATCTGGAGGCATTGGGTGGGTTTGCAACAAACTAGTGCATCTACCAATTAATAAACATTAAAATACTTAGTTTTCCAATCACACTGTTCGGGTAGAAACAGAGTTTCCGGCTCAATAGGGTCCGCGAAGCCCTTGCCTCGTAGTAGGTGCAATGTAACTCTCATTTCACTTGAATATTTAAGTTATTGCTAAGCAAACGCCCAACTATAGTGCTTGTCTGAACTCTGAAGAGCTATACTGTTAATATTGGAATAACTAAACCATAGAGCTTGCCCTAAGGGGTATAACTAAACCCGAATATATGCTTGTTAAGTTCAGTTAAGGAAGGAGACGCCAGGTCTGGACACTGACGCAGTTTCCCCAAACCCCTGACACAATTTCTTATTCAATATACTTGCCTTCACAACTGTATTGATTTTTTTTTTTTTATTATTCAGCTACTTTTAATATTGATTTGAGTTACCATAACATTATGAGGATGTTGGGAGAAGAAGGTTAATGTACATATGTAGTAACATGTAATGAGACCGTCTAAAATGCCCATGTCATCCTTTTTTTCCATATATGAGGCGGATTATAGCCGTCAATGCAATTGTGAAAGCTCCAAACCATAATGAAGTTGGAGAACTGCCAAGGTTGGGATGATCTTGCCAACCACTGCCCTCTGAAGGAACCAGTTGGAACAATTGTGATCCGCGTATCTCAATCCCCGACATAAACCATCAATGACGTCTGAAAAGAAAATCCAAAAGAAAAAGAATCTAACATAACCATTCATATCATCGCCTTGAGGACTCGGGATTAAAATCTTTACCATTTGGAATGTTTGTCACCAAGAGACAATTATACACAGACAGCCACATTTTCCCTTGAAATATATCCAGTGGATAACTTCACTTGCCCATGCTAGACATGAAACATACCGTTGAATATGAGTCGTATAAGGAAATAGATGTTAATGAGTATCTAAATTTCTTATTAACTAAAATACAACTTGCAGTTTACTCCAACATCTAATCTTGGTCGTGCTGAATTTTAGTTCCACTCGTATGTTCAATTTCATTCAATCTCTTATTATTTTCAAAACATAATTGACTAGAAAAACGGGTTATATATATACCGACAAGATCGTGTGACCTGTCATGAAAAAAAAAATAAAGTAAGGTTAAGTTCGTGTATGTGTAGCTGCTCATGCAATTAGTATATATTTTTGAAAATGAAAATCAAATGAAGGACTCGAGTTTGAGTGATCGGTTTTAGAAGAGATTTGTAGGGGAGGAAGAAACCCATGAATTTGTCTTCTACGGTTCATACATGAGAATTGGGTTTTCCTTCCATACTTCAAATCCTCTTCAACTGTGGCCGCATAAATATTTTGTTATGTACAAAATCAACTATTAGGCTTTGTCAAAATTGACTCTTTGTTCTAAATTTCGTTTTGCTTTGTTCCGTTGGTAGCCTAGACGGAACACCGCTAGGATCGGAGCTAGAAATTTTATTTTGAGGAAGCAAAAGTCTTACCATAAGGGGTGCAATTAAGCATAAATGAACTTGAAGCCAATTTTTTTTTTTTTTAAATTTAAGCTTGTGGCCCAGCTGTGTGCAAATGCAAAAAATCTAAGAGTAACTTCTAGAAGCAATAGAATACACTCCATTCGTTCCTAAGAAAACCTAGCTTGATTGGGGTATACCCAGATTAATTGGGGTATACCAATTTTAAGGGGACCTAGTCGGCATTTTCATTAAAGGGTGATTTTACTTTAATACCCTTGAACTAATTAAATTTTAAAAATAAACCTATTTCTTAGTTTTATTAACCCTGAAATTAAAAAATTAAATAACTCTTAATCTTCTCTTCTTGTTCATCTGCATCTTCAACCAAAGCCATATAATAATCTTCAACTTTGATTTTCCAAAAAAATTGTTGACTTTACCGGCGAAAAGAAGACTATAAGTGATGTTTAAACTCAAACCCATCATTGTGTTGTGTGATTTGATTGTTATATTAGGTTAAAAATCGAAAATTGTGATTTCTGTGTTTTTGGTCGGCAAGGTCGTAACATGCATATCTTGCCGACTTTTCATAACAGCCATGGCGACTGTAAATTTTTTCAACAACCGGCAAGGTATTTTTTGAAGATCTTGCCGACTAACAAATTTTTTCAACAACCGACAGGGTATTTTTTGAAGACCTTGCCGACTACTAAATTTTTTTAACATCCGACAGGGTATTTTTGAAGACCTTGCCGACTAATAAATTTTTCTCAACATCCGGCAGGGTATTTTCAATAGCCGGCAGGGTTTTTTTTGAAGACCATGCCGACTAATAATTTTTTTCTGTCATCTCATGTGTGTTAAAAAAATAAAGTCGGCATGATCTTCATTCGTCGACCTTGCCAACTTTTCATACTTTCAGAACTGAAAGTGTTGATTTTTGATCTAATTTTGAGTATTAATTCATACAACAGCTGTGCAATCCCCTCTTTAGAAGTGTTTGGGAAGTGTGGTTTCATTTTCGTTCCAAGAGATTTTTTCAAAACAATTATTTTTTCCAGCAAAAAACTTCCCAAAGTTCAATCAAAAATTTCATTATTCAAATTCATGAGATGTTTGATTGTTGCATCCATCATCTTCTACTACTACTTTAGGTCCATGAGATATTTGAACTACTTTGGCAAATTAGCCTTGTAAAACACGAAATGTTGTTGTTCAAATTGCCTCGTAATTTCTGATGCATGTCTTGATACTGAAATTGTCTTGTAGAACACGAAATGTTATTGAAATTGCTGCGTAATTTCTCATGTATGTCTTGATACTGAAATTGCTTTCAGATTCTTTCTTTTTAATTGGACATCTTTTCTGGGTTCAATTCTTTCTTTCAGATTAAATTGTTGCATAAGTCTCATTTATGCATTGATGCAAAGGAAAAACTTGTTGCATTGTTATTAAATGCACTTGCTTTTAAAGATTTTCTAAAGCTTGCAAAGGATTTAGACAACTGTAGCCTGGTGCAAAAGGTGTTGATGCTAGCAAAGAGCAATCTAAGAAAAAACTTATTCACTTGACCCGTGATGTTATATTAGACTTTTTTTTTTTTGATAAAAGAAAGGAATTTTATTTAGTGAATAGAGTTTTGATCTCCTGCTAGGAGCGTACATATGGTAGAATCAAAATCTTTAAAACAATCAGTTGAGATTTTAGTTTCTCTAGCTGACTTTGCTAATGAATCTGCCACCTGATTGTCATCTCTACTGACATAATCAAAAGTGCATAAATTGAAAGTAGAACTTAAGTACTTAATCTCCTTAACTAAAGAACTCAATGTAAGTACCAATCGACATGAAAGAATTTGTGGTTGGCAAACATTTTGATATCCCATGATATTTCTTGTTATTTATGGGTGTGTTTAGATTTTTTGGTCTAAAACTTACAAGATTACTAATAGAGGCTCCATATTACTTATGGGCGTATCAAATTCCATGTAAGACAAACCATCCTTCACCTTTGAAATGGTACACTCCCAACAAAATTGGTGTCCCTATTAGCATCCGTTATAGGTGTTACAAAATGTATATCCTCGGCCACAAGGCCCAGCCTTGCAAGATATTTTACCCGAGGGCCAGTCGACATCCTTTTATTTCGTGAACCGACATGAAATATCGGAACATACCCTTCTGGACCTTGAATTTTAGGTCTAAAATCCCGCACGCAACCCTTTCCTTCTCTAGAACCTTCAGACTTGAGAGACAGAGAGAGAAACTTTTGGCTGTGTTGTTGTTGAGAGAAAGGAAGGAGAAAGATGTCGCAACGAGGAGGAACAGCTCGTTGAATGATTATTAATGGATTGTATCACAAGATTAGCATCAGCTTGTATCTGGATCCTTGAATGATTTAGAATTTTTTGCCCATAGCAGCGCCTCCTGAATAGCCATGCACTCGACAACCTCTGGACTTAGTGTTCCATTTCCATAAGTTCTTTTTATCCCAATACAGTGACCTGTATAATCCCGCAACACAATGTCAGTACCAAATTGGTTAGTATCATGATCAAAAGAGCCATTTATATTATATTTTAAAATATTATATCCAATGGTGGTTTCCATCTAGACACATTAGTATTAATTAAAGTAGCAGTATGAGATTCATGCAAAGGGATGTTTATCCAATGGTGATGTTATATTAGACTGCAAAGGGATAATGCGGAACTTTACGTACGATCTTTCTATCCTCTAGCATTTTGACATAGCTGGCAGACAACTGAATCTGGTGTGAGTTGTTGAATGTTGCTTCAGATTGAGTGGCTGCCATACTAGTAATAAGGGTGACTAAACTGTTTGGGGGTGCACCAATCCAATACTTGGAAATATTAGTAAGTGTGGATATCCCATTGCCCTAAAATATTCCCAACCATCAGATTACCCATCTATCTTTTCTGATACCCTAAAATATATATGGTGCCCTATATATCCTCCGCCGCCCCTCTGCACCTTTCTAAAACCAGTTCTTCTTTTCTTTTTTTTTTGTTTCGGATCTGAAAATAAACTCTTTCCCTGGATGATGATGGATTCTTCAGTAACATCTTTATCCCTTTCCAATCTGAACATCGCTCTCAGTATTACTACTATCCTCATTATACCTCTCAAACTTCCTGAAGAAAAAGATGGAACCTGTTTTGTTTGGTCGATCCATTCACATTTTCACACAATGATTTCTCCTCTCAAAATTCAAGTTTTCATATTCTTTATTAGCTGATTCGTTCATGTTGTATGGGTAATCTCTTCACTTAATTATTATTTTTATTTATTTTTTTGGGTTTTTCTTTTTTAGTTTTCGTACTTTATTAGGCTCATAAAAAGTTTTTTTGTGTGCAGCTTTTCGGTTTGTACGGTAAGGTAACCCAGAACCAGAACCAGACTCTGTACAAAAGTGGTCAAGTAAGTTTACTTCCTATCTATTTTTTTTTTTTTACTGTTATTTCAATTTTGTTAGTGTCTGGTTTCAAGTTATTAGTTTTTGCTTAAGATCTATGGATATAGGATTTTAACTTCTCATGCGTAATGAGAAACCCATTAGCTTGAAAATGTCATTTGATTAATTGGTGGGAGAGCCTCATACATTAGACACTGGATATTAGGAACAGAACATAAGATTCAAGAAGAGTTGTGAGAACTATGTTCGGGTCACATTAATAACATTGGATTCTGATATTTGTAAAATTTAGAAAGGGGTACAATTTATTAAGTTTGCCATGATACTCTGATCAAGACTGTCTGCCTCCTTACTCTTCGATTAAGGAACAATGTCTCCCATTTTAGCATCATCGTTTTTAATTCAAACTGTTTAGAGACACAAGATGATGGTCGTTTATTTGTGTTCCGATTAGTTTAGAATAATTGCTGAAGGGTATGCTGTTTGATTAGTCTTTTCTTCTTGTCAAAACTAGTTTTAACATTATCAGGAAACCATTTAAATTGCAAAAATTTTAGCGACGAAGTTACACCCAAGAGGTGGAAGCATGTTTACAACCCTGAGCACTTGAACAAGCCTCTGTAGAAACTTTTCAGGCCTGAGCACGGTTATGAGCATGACCCATTAGAGACTATTACTTTCAATTACCCTGATGAAGGGGTTGCAAGCAAGAATTTGACTGGAGCATAGAATTCAACTCGATGCTGTGACATGTGAGACACTTAAAGCTGGAGAGGAAGATACTGCAGTCCAAATGTGATGGATTTGTGGATTCTGAAAACAACTCAAATCAGAAGGAAACATGCAGTTTCATATTATTTAGATGTAGGTTTCCATCAGATGTATCCTCTTGTTTTTAACAAGTTAAAACTCAAAAGATTATTAGTAAGCTCCATTGTGATATCATTAGTCATGTGTATTTCCTCTCGGTTCTGTACTAATATTTTTGGATCTTTTCATTTTTATTTTTCTGGATTCATTTATGGTTTTTGAACTTTAGGGTTATGACTTATGAGGTATCGGAATTGTTTCGTTTAGTTCATTCACATATAATCTTGTTATAGAAAAGGAAATGATGTTCTTAAACTTTGCTGCTGGAGTGAATTTGCCTCTGGTGTTTGCTGAGTGCAAGAGAAGCTCACTTAGTCATCAGATTCCATTAATCGGACGAAGTGCTCCAGTGACTTCTTCTCGGACTTCTCAGTCCGTGCTCCATCATGAACCCTTTTTAATGATTCCGCACGAATCGTAACTCAGCTCTACAGCCTAGCATCACAGAAGTGCAGGTGGAAGTGGTACACGTGTAACAGGTTTTATAAGCTTGGGAGTTGTTCCAGACAGCGTTAGTAGCATTGCTCGGACTTGTCAGAGTCTGCCCTAAGGTGACCACCCTCTTTTATAAGAATTGGCAAGAATTCGCCAAGAGCGGGAGAAAGATGTGAAATTCCACTAATAAACGGTTAGTGTTTACAGTACCTTTTCAGTATCATTATTCTCTTAGGTGAACTCCTGTAGATCAGTTATTTCAAATAAATTTTATTTACTTTTAATTCTGTCTTTTATGTGTAGATAATGGGGATCAGATTTGATTTCAACAAGAAGGTGCAAGAGATTTGTCAAAAGTATAGTGAGCTTGATTATGATAATGATGCTGCATTTGCTCGGACGAAGAATGCAATTAACACAAACTATTGCAAAGTCGCGAACATAGTTCAAAACACTTTATCAAATCTCACAGCTCGGACGTACAACCCCATCAGCCCTGGTAGCCTTACAGCTCGGACGTACAACCCCAACAAACCACATTTTACTTTACTCAACTAGAGTCGGAGTGGCTGCCTCACTTACTTCAAAATGCTTAGCCAATAAGGGGTAACAAATTGTTTGGGGTGTACCAATCCAATGCTTGGTTATGTAAGCAAACAAACTCGTACCCCTTAGCAACGTTGCATGATCTGATATCCCATTACCCTAAAAACCTTCCCAATCGTCGGATCATATACATCTTTCTCTCATAGTTCCCTAAAAGCATAAGGGCACCCTCTATATAATAATATCTCTTCCGCCGTCTTCATCCTCACTAGACCAGCATTTTTTCTCTTGTTAATTCAGATCTGAAAATTTCTGCAAGAATTCTTCCACTGGTGGATGATGGATTCTTCGGTAAACTCTTTATATGTCCCTGATCTGAACGCCAATCTTGCAACTTCTACTACTCTTCTCGTTATTATCATACTTCTGCAACTGCCAGAAGATGGAGACGAGGCTTTGATGTTGGTTCACTCACACAATGATTTCTCCTCTCAAAATTCAAGTTTATGTCTCCCACCTTCGTCGATTCTTCGGGTTGTAAAAGGTAAGCCTTAAGCTCTTCATTAAATTAATTTGTTTAGGGATTTTTTAGCTTCCATTACGTGTCTATTGTTTGATTTTAGGCTGATCTGAAGTTTTTTTATCGTTCAGGTTTCTATTTTCCTTATGCAATTCAGAAAGAGTTTCAGGGAACGTGCAGGACAGAGTTCACTAGCTCAATTACAATGGGAAAAAAATAAACAATGCGGCAAAGATTTTGCATTTGGAAGAATAGAGTTGCTCATCAGAACCATACTCCTTATACCTGAAGGAGATCGAGTAGTAGATACTATCCACTGGATACGGATCTAAAAATAAAAATGGTCAAGTTCTTATTTAGTGTTTTTGCTTGTTTCTTTGAGCTTTTAGTAGTGTAGATGTGTGTATTTTTCTGCTGTATCAAAGTTATAATCTATGGATACAAGATCATAGTTAAGAAGAATTGCATATGTAATGTAGGCAAAACCTATTGCAGGAAAAACCTATTGCAGGAAAAACCTCATGCTTAGGCTCGTTAGGAACATGGCATAGTATTAAGAGAGAGGTTTGTTATATTATTGTGATCATGATTGTCTGCCTTTATACTTTTCGATTAAGAAACAATGTTGTCTCATTTCTTCCTTTTGGAATAATTGCCGAAGAGTGTGTTGTTTGGACTAGTCTATTCTCCTTGACAGAACAAGTCTTAACATTATCAGGAAATCGTTTGAATTGCAGATCCTAGAGTGACAGATCCTTGGGTGACGACGGATGTCAGCAACAGGGGAGCATGCGAACAAGTAATCAAGTAATGGAAGCAAGCATGTTTACAGATTGATGTTCTTGGGAAGTTAATCAAACCTCTGCAGCAACTTTTTAGACTTCATCGTTCTGATCTTGACTAGTACTTTCAATTACACTGGTGAAGGACCTGTTTGTGCAAGGATTTAACTCATGCCTCTACACGACTGTGCAAGAATTTCTGCTATCTCAAGTTTTGTAAGTCTTGGTAAGAGTCTTATGTAGAGAATTGAGTAATGACAAATCCTCAACTCATACAGATCATGAGATTTGCTTTGGTCATACATTCACAGTCGTGAGGTATAAATGTATAAACACTTAAACATTTTTGCTTTCTTAAATCCGTCTTTTGAAAATGCTCTAAAGCTAGGACGTAAGAGCTCTATATTGAAGAAGTTTGGACTACCTTTTATCACAATGGTTGAAAATTGGCATAGAAGTAATAAAGCCTTCTTTGAAGTTGTTGATGCTAGTGATGTTAGAAAAGAATTATGCACTACACTTCAAGGGGAACTGTGCATGATCTTTCTGTTATCCATAGGCATCTTGACATGGCTTGCAGACGAGCAAAGATGATGAGACTTTTTGACTGGTTCTTCAGATTGCCTGATGTGATATTTCTCCATTGTGATGAATAGATGAAGCCTCTTAAGGGAAATCCTGAGATTGCTGTCTAAGTTATATTCGGAGAGATCAATGTGGTTGTAATTTGGTAGCTGAATTTGGAAGCGTTGGGTGGGTTTGCAACAAATTAGTGCATCTATCAGTTTATAAACATTGCAATAGTAACTAGCAATGGGCTCAAATTGCTGGTAGCAATCATCAATCTATGTAGTTGACAATTCAAAGTGGATTTCTCTCTGAGATGCAGGTCTCCTGGAATATGAATGCAATGAATTGGTTTCAAATATGTGGTGATAGAATTCTTTTCCTGAAAATTATGAGAAACTTCATTTCCACTGTATGTAGTTTCACTAGGATTTTTTCCCCGAAGAAAAACTTCATCCAAGAATTGGTCGGCCTCATGGAACGACGGGTACATGTAAAGCCTTACTTCTTCAAGTTTATTGTTGAAATCGAACGAGCTGTGTAGGTTCACTAGGTAGTGAATAGGAGCCACTAAGTTCCGGCTGGTAATACTGGGTACTAAATTGCTTGAGGGTGTACCAATCCAATACTTGGATACATTAGAAAATTGGTACCCCTTAGCAAAGTTGCATGATCTGGCTGTTTTGTAGCTAGGTGTGCGTATCTATTACCCCCTTACCCTAAAAACATTCCCAATCTCTCACAGTTCCCTAAAAGCATAGGGCACCCTCTATATAATATCTCTTCCGCCGTCTGCACCTTTACTAAACCAATTTTCTACTTCGTTTCTTTCCATCTTTTTTAAGATCTATAAATTTCTGTAAAAATTATTTCTCTAGATGATGAAGGATTCTTCAGTAACATCATTATCTCTTAGTAATGATATGATGAACACCATTCTTACTACTATTCATCTCATTATTATACCCCTGCAACTGCCTGAGAAGAAGATGATGATGATGAAACCTGTTGTTGTTGTTGATTCCTAGCGCAATGATTTCTCCTCTCAAAACTCAAGTTTGTAACTTTTGTGTTGGTCTTTCTGTCCTCTTGTCCCATGTAAGCTCTTCATTTAATTAATTTTTTTATTTTAGGGATTTTTTAGTTTTCGTTATTTGTATGTTGTTTGATTTTTTTGTTTTTTGTGTTTGATGTTTTAGTTTTTTCTGTGTGCAGGTTTTTATTTTCCTAAGTTGACTATTACTTTCGATTACCCTGATGAAGGGGTTGCGAGCAAGACTTTGACTGGGAAATGGAATTCAAATCGATGTTGTTACATGTGAGACTCTTATATGTGTGGGCATTGTAAAGCTAGAGAGGGAGATATTGCAGTCCAAATTTGATAAATTTTTGGATTCTGAAAACAACCTAAATCAGAAGAAGGAAGGAAACATGCAATTGCGTATTATTTTGGTTGATGAGATATAAACTTGTCATAGAAAAGGAAATGTCTTTAGTGTCTAAGCGAATTTGGGACTCCATTTATTATTCTGTAACAGTTAATGGTCATGTGTTTTTTATTCCTGGGAAAGGATAGATCTTTTATTTATTTTTTTGTTCACAAGCAAAGATCGGTATAATAGTAAGAGACAGGGCGTTAGCTAGCTGCTCTCCCAAATTTCGTAAGTCTGTGTAATAGTGTCGAGGTCTTTTTGTAGAGACTATAGAGAACTGATTAATTACTCCGGTTCTTTAAATACATCAGTCAGCAAACACTTATTGAGGAATATTATGTTGGAAATTTTGAATAGAAATTATGTTAGTTATAATTGAAGGGTTGTTTCCAAGAGAAGTGACCCTCTATGAATGGACTCTTTCCAAGAGTTGTGACTCTCCATGAAAGGACTCTTACAAAGAGATGTGACTCTTGGCAAAGAGACACTATGTCCTTTCCTAAGAGACACCAATCAAGTATATAAACCCCACTCTAGTTTCATTCTAAACATAAGAAAAGCACACACAAAAATCTGATTTCACTTGCATTCATTATTGTCATAGTATTGAGAGATAAACACTATATTTGGTTCGTTGTTTCCTTGAGTTTGGAGTGCTTCTACTCGAGGAAGAAAGATCGTTGTATCATGGGAGACGTTTCGCAAGTAAGAACCCATTAGCACCGGAGTGGGGCGAATTTCGTCTTAAGGACAGAGTATCCAATACTCGACTCGGTCTATGCATAATTCATAGTCTTCTAATTCTTTGGGTTTCTTTTCTTAATCTCTTGGTTCTCACATCTCGGATCATCGATCATTGTTCGCAACATAAAAAGGGAGAAGATATCCAACAATCTTAAGACGAAAATTCCTTTTTTATCTTCTTCTTTTCTCATGTACGTTGTATGCTCAGGCCATTAGACGACGGTTGGTTAAGCTACGGTCGATTTTGCTTGAAAACTAATTTAGGAAATTTTGCAACGACGACAACAAAGACTGAGTTTCATTTAAGTTGAAGTTCTGGTTGAACATCATTATTTAATCGTTGACATTCATCAATTGGAACTCGCTCCGATAGGCGAATTTGAAATTCAGGAAAATTGGCAATTGGTTCGAACTTAAAACAGGACACGTCCTCTATACAGTTGGTTCTATATACTTAACACCATTGTTTTACGTTTGGTTGGAATTTGGTGGGAATTAAGTTCAAGTGGAAGCAAACAAATCCAATATAGTGTCAAGCATCTACGTCGTTTTCAATAGTTTCTCTGTCTTATCAATTTGATTCCATTATTTTGTCTCTTTGCAAATTTGTTATTACTTTTTAGTTGAGAATAACACTGACTCATCGGTTTCATTTTTACACAGAGGATAGAGAGAAATAATGGAACGTTCTGTACAAATTGCCACAGACGTTGGTACAGAAGAAAACAGTCTCTGGTGCAATATGATTTCTGAAGTAAACGTGATCAGCAATTACAGTGAGTGGTTTGTTGACACTGGCGCAACATGCCATGTCTGTTCTGATAGGAGTGTATTCTCCTATTATCGGAAAAAGCCCCATGGAGAATGTATATTCATGGGAAATTCAGCAACGTCCAGAGTTGAAGGACAAGGAAAAGTGATCTTAAAAATGATATCCGGTAAGGAACTCACTCTTAACAACGTGTTTCATGTTCCAGACATCCGCAAAAATTTAATTTCTGGATCCTTGTTGATCAAACATGGATTCAAACTAGTTTTTGAATCCGACATGTTTGTACTTTCCAAGAATGGGATATACGTTGGAAAGGGGTACCTTAATAACGGTTTATTCATGATGAGTATGCCGCCTGTTGATCGTGAAATCAATACAGTAAACAATTCTGTTTATGCCGTCGAGTCATTTGATTTATGGCACGAAAGGTTAGGTCATGCTAATTACGGTTCTTTAAGAAGATTAATTAACATGAATTTAATGCCTAACTTTCGCATAAATCCAACTAACAAATGTGAAATTTGTGTTGAGGCAAAAATGACAAAAACTCCTTTTTCCCATTCAATTGAAAGGGTTACGGAACCTCTTGAATTGGTTCATACTGACATCTGTGATCTAAAGATAGTAGAAATCCGAGGTGGGAAAAAATATTTCATAACCTTCATCGATGACAGTACACGATATTGTCATGTATACTTACTAAGAAATAAAGATGAAGCCGTTGTAGTGTTTGAACATTACAAAAACCAAGTTGAGAATCAACTTGATAAGAAGATCAAAATTCTTAGAAGTGACAGAGGTGGAGAATATGAATGTCCACTTATTGAACCATGTTCAAGATATGGCATTATTCATCAAACTACTGCGCCTTACTCACCGCAACAAAACGGAGTTGCTGAACGGAAAAATAGAACTCTCAAGGAAATGATGAATTTCTTACTGTTGAATTCAGGAGCACCACAAAATTTGTGGGGGGAAGCTTTGCTTACGGCAAATTATGTCATAAACAAATTACCCCATAAAAGGAAGGATAAAACTCCATATGAATTATGGAAAGGAAGGAAACCTTCTTATAAACACCTTAAAGTGTGGGGGTGTTTGGCTAAAGTGGAAGTGCCACTTCCTAAAAAGGTTAAGATAGGACCTAAAACGATTGATTGCATTTTCTTAGGATATGCAGAAAATAGTTGTGCTTACAGATTCTTAGTGCACAAGTCTGAAATTTCTGATATACATGTGAATACCATTATGGAGTCAAGAAATGCTACATTTTTTGAAAACGTATTTCCATGTAAGAAAATTCAAAATTGTGGTTCTACTAAGAGAACTCATGACGCTATGGAAAGCACTAATCTTCAAATTGAAGAACCTCGAAGAGGTAAGCGAACAAAAGTTCCTAAGTCTTTTGGTTCAGATTTTCTAACATATATGATAGAAAAGGAGCCTCAAACTTTTAAAGAAGCGATGTCTACCCCCGAAGCTCCTTTTTGGAAAGAAGCATCTAATAGTGAAGTTGATTCTATTTTACAGAATCATACATGGGAAATGGTAGATCTTCCACCTGGTTGTAAAGCACTTGGTTCCAAATGGGTTTTCAAAAGGAAAATGAAACCAGACGGAACTATTGACAAGTACAAGGCTAGACTTGTCGTTAAAGGTTATAAACAGAAAGAAGGGTTGGATTATTTTGATACTTATTCTCCTGTTACGAGAATAACATCAATTAGGATGTTAATCGCAATTGCAGCCTTATATAACCTTGAAATCCATCAAATGGATGTGAAAACCGCTTTCTTGAACGGTGATTTGGATGAAGAAATCTACATGGAACAACTTGAGAAGGTTTTGTCATTCGGGTCAAGAAAAGAAAGTCTGCAAGTTGGTGAAATCTCTTTATGGATTAAAGCAAGCACCAAAACAATGGCACGAGAAATTCGACAAAGCCATGTTGTCAAATGGTTTTAGAATTAACGAATGTGACAAGTGTGTATATTCCAAAAATACAGAAAATGGGTATGTAATACTTTGTCTGTATGTGGATGACATGCTAATTATGGGTAGTAGTATTGAAGCAATCAAAACTACTAAGAAAATGTTATCTAGCCAATTTGACATGAAAGATTTGGGTGTTGCAGATGTTATTTTGGGAATAAAAATCTGTAGAACACCGAGTGGATTGGTATTGACTCAATCCCATTATGTTGAGAAGATTCTTGATAAATTTAACAAGAATGATGACAATATAGCAAAGACTCCTATTGATTTGACTCTCCATTTGAGGAAAAATCTTTGGACCGAGTATTAATCAAACGAAATATGCTCGAATCATAGGAAGTCTAATGTACATTACGAATTGTACGCGACCGATATAGCACACTCAGTAAATAAGCGAGTAGGTATACTAGTAATCCTGGAAAGGATCATTGGAGGGCCATAACTAGAGTACTTAGATATCTAAGGTACACTAAGAATTATGGATTGCATTATACTAGATATCCCTTGTACTTGAGGGATATATCGATGCTAATTGGATTTCTTCGAGTGAATCAAAATCCACAAGTGGGTATGTATTTACAATTGGTGGTGGAGCCGTGTCTTGGAAATCCTCAAAACAAACTTGCATAGCCGGATCGACTATGGAATCTGAATTTATTGCTTTGGATAAAGCGGGGGGAAGAAGCAGAGTGGCTTCGTAATTTCTTAGAGGATATTCCTATATGGCCAAAAACCTGTGCCCGCAATTAATGTGCATTGCGATAGTCAATCAGCAATAGGAAGGGCACGAAGTACCATGTATAACGGAAAGTCTAAACATATCCGTCGAAGACATGATCTGATGAAACAATTGCTCTCTAGTGGAATAATATCGATCGATTATGTAAAGTCTAAAGAAAACCTAGCGGATCCATTTACTAAAGGTTTGACTAAAGATCAAGTGTATAAATCATCGAGGGAATGGGTTTAAAAGCCTACAATTAAGAGTGACATAATGGTAACCCAACCTAGTTGATTTGGAGATCCCAAGATCTAGGTTCAAAAGGGACAACTAAGTTATGTATAACTCGGAGTAAACACTGTGGAGATAAAACTCCATCCCATTCCTATGATGAGACAGTGTGTTTCCTGAAATGTATTAGGATAAGCTATGCTTTTAATGGTGCCTATATCTTGTATTTACAAGTGGGATACTACAGGGTATTCTTAATGGGACATCACCTATGTGAGTGTAGAATTGTGGCCGGTTCTATGGAAATTTTATAAGGCTTTAATTTCCTAGAGCACTCATGAATCCGGGATTTGTTCAGGGCCGAAATGAACACAACCGTAGAACCAAATTGGTGAGAAAAGGCATTGTGTGATAACTATTGTCTTGGTTTACATTAAAACTCGAACAGTTCAAGACATCGCGTTCTTTGGTTAGTGAGTAAATCCGATAGTTATTCACTAAGGAAGGTTCAAAGCCAAAAGCTACCTATCCCCATGCAATGACTTTTCACTTTATCTCTTTTTAGTGTATGCATAACATTTGCATTCTTAGAAGTTCTATTCAAATGTGGGGGATTGTTGGAAATTTTGAATAGAAATTATGTTAGTTATAATTGAAGGGTTGTTTCCAAGAGAAGTGACCCTCTATGAATGGACTCTTTCCAAGAGTTGTGACTCTCCATGAAAGGACTCTTACAAAGAGATGTGACTCTTGGCAAAGAGACACTATGTCCTTTCCTAAGAGACACCAATCAAGTATATAAACCCCACTCTAGTTTCATTCTAAACATAAGAAAAGCACACACAAAAATCTGATTTCACTGCATTCATTATTGTCATAGTATTGAGAGATAAACACTATATTTGGTTCGTTGTTTCCTTGAGTTTGGAGTGCTTCTACTCGAGGAAGAAAGATCGTTGTATCCTGGGAGACGTTTCGCAAGTAAGAACCCATTAGCACCGGAGTGGGGCGAATTTCGTCTTAAGGACAGAGTATCCAATACTCGACTCGGTCTATGCATAATTCATAGTCTTCTAATTCTTTGGGTTTCTTTTCTTAATCTCTTGGTTCTCACATCTCGGATCATCGATCATTGTTCGCAACATAAAAAGGGAGAAGATATCCAACATATTATGATCCCTAGTATTAAATCTAACAATCTTTAGGTTCAGGATCAGTGAAGAGCCACTAAGCTCATATGTCGTGAATGGGAGGATACTCAAGTATTTGGATTTTGGATGCGCAATAACCAGCAACATTTTTGTGATAGTAGTAATGATGAATTAAAATCAAACATTGTGCATGAACTGCAGCTGGAGGGGCAGCCATACTTACTTCAAAAGGCTTATCCCTGCTGGTAAAAAGGCTAAGTCCTATGGGCTAGATTGAGCTGCTAGATTAGCAGAAAAGTGTTGCAATTCAAAAAAAAAAAGTGTGGTTTATTTGTTGACACTAGTTCTCTCTCCTAGCATGTGCTCACAGGTGAATTTTGCAACGAGATTGAAGCGCTGAATGGTTCAGCGCCACAAAAATCACCTTTACGCTGAATGGTTCATCGCTCACACGGATCACAAAAATCACAAATATTGATCTCACGGCTGAAATTAGTTACGCTGAACCAAACAACGTTGGGCGATGGTCCCAGCTGACGTGGGCTGCTAATCTAGTTGCTAGATTAGCACTCCCATAGGACTTAGAAGGTTGTCCTAGCCGACATGGACTGCTAATCTAGTTGTTAGATTGGCAACCATATGACTTAGCCTAAAGGGGTACTAAATTGCTCGGGGTACCAATCCATGGATATATTAGTAATGTTTGGAGATCTGGCAGCTGTGTGTAGTTAAATGTGGGGATCCTATTACCCTAAAAACATTCCTCACCGTAGGATTATCCATCCATCTATTTATCTTTCTACTCTGATACCCTAAAATATAAAGGTACCCTATATATGTTTCCTCCGCCGCCGCTCTGCATCTAAAAAATTTCTGTAAGAATTGTTTCTCTGGGTGATGATGATGGATTCTTCAGTAACATCTTTATCTCTCACTAATCTGAACTCCATTCTTACTACTATTCTCATTATTATACATCTGAAATTACCGAAGAAAAAGAAGATGATGATAAACCTGTTGTTGGTGATGATACTCTAGCACAATGATTTCT
Source organism: Papaver armeniacum (assembly GCA_023531295.1). NCBI lineage: Eukaryota > Viridiplantae > Streptophyta > Magnoliopsida > Ranunculales > Papaveraceae > Papaver > Papaver armeniacum. The sequence goes on from JAJJWW010004223.1 coordinate 29,214, forward strand.
CCTCTCAAAATTCAAGTTTTGGCCGTCTTGGAATGCGGGTAAGCTCTTCGTCCCATTATAATTTAGGGTTTTTTTTTTTTTTTTTGCATTATTTGTATATTGTTTGATTTTAGACTTATAATAGTTTTCTTGTGTGCAGTTTTTTTTATTTTTTAAAGCTAACCCCGACCTGACTACGTGATTCCCATACAAATTTGATATCGGTGCATCAGATATGGTACAACACTCTGATCATACAGTGTTATCAAATGTAAGCAAGTTACTAGTTTTTACTATTTTTGGTTTTAAGTTTTTATCAGATCTTGATTGATGTTGTGAGCTTTGCAGATGAGTGTATTCTTTACTGGTTTTTAGTTATGATCTATGGATACAGGATAAGAGCTGAATTGAATGTATAATTCAGAAATCCTTAATTTGGAAATGTTCATGTCCTCCCAATCAAATGTGATTTGATCAATTGCAGGCAGAACCTCATGCATTACACCCTAAAAACTTTCGGATACTGACCGATGAAAAAAAAAAAGAAACTTTCGGATACTATGAACAGGACATAGTATTAAGAAAAGCGGTATGAACTATGTTCTGGTCACAATCATAAATTTGGATTCTGATATGCGTAAATTTTAGAAAGGGTATAAGTTATTTAGTTTGTTATGATATTGTGTTTTGTGTACTGATTAGTTTAGAATGATTGCTGAAGAGTCTGCTGTTTGATTTGTCTATTCTCAAGTCTTAACATTATTTGGATATCGTTTGAATTGCAGATTTTTGAGTGATGACGTTAAGCCGAAGAAATTGTCAGATGTCAGCATCATGGGAGAAGAGAACTGAACACCTGATGGATGCATGTTTACAGATTGAGCACTTCATCAAACCTCTGCAGCAACTTTTTCAACCTCAGCGGGGTTACATTAATCCTATCTCGTAACACTATTACTTCTAATTACACTTATCACAGGGCTGTGTGTGCAAGAATTTAACTGGGAGATGGAATTCAACTCTATGCTGTTATTTAGAATTTGTGGGCATTGTAAAACTGGGGAATTCAGTCTTGCTCTGGAGTTGCATATAAAGCATTATGCAGTTCAAATTGGATTTGAAAACAGCTTGAATCAGAAGAAGAAAACCTGCAGTTTCGTATTTTTTACATATGCAGTGGCTTATGTAGGTGTGTTGGTTTCCATGAGATGTATCCTCTTGTTTTCAAAAAATTTAGACTGAAAATTATCAGTAAGCTTCCTTATGATAGATATTGTTAGTGATGTGTATGTCTCTCTCTTAGTTCTATAATACTTTGGGATTCTTTCTTTTTAATTTAAGACATCTCTGGTTTAGATTTTGATAGATAGTTGGACTCTGGGGTTATGAGATACAAATGAAACCTAAGTTTGGGATTCAAGAAATTTACAAGGTTCTGTTGCACAATTGTTCTTTTCAACCTTTATAATTGGCCATGGAATTTTGCCTCTCATGGTATTCTTCAGGTAAGACCTGTCACCAGTGATAATTTCCTTGCCAGAAACTACTCTAATTTTTGTGTCCAGTCCAGTGGCAATTTCGTAGATAATTCGATTAGACTAAAAAACATTCCCAATCGTCGGATCATCCATCCCTCCATCTTTCTCTCATGACCTAAAAGAATAGGGCACCTCTATATATCTCTTCCGCCGTCTGCCCCTTCAGTAGACCACATTTTTCTTTTGCTGATTCAGATCTGAAAATTTCTGTAAAAATTCTTCCTCTGGTAACCTCTTTTTGATATATCTCCTTGATCTGAACACCATTTTTTCAACTGCTACTACTATTGTCATTATGGTACATCTGAAACTGCTAGAAGAAGAAGATGAAGACGACGAAACCTGTTTTGATGTTAGTTCACTCACACAATGATTTCTCCTCTCAAAATTCAAGTTTATGCCTCCCTCCTTCATGGATTGCTTGGGTTGTAGAATGTAAGCCGTAAGCTCTTCATTATTTTTATTTTTTTTAGGGATTTTTTAGTTTCCAATACTTGTCGATTGTTTGATTTTAGGCTCATCTGAAGTTTTTTATTGTTCAGGTTTCTATTTTCCTTGTGGAATTCAGATCCTTGGGTGATTACACCGAAGATACTGTCGGATGTCAGCAACTGGGAGCAAGCGAACAAGTGATGGAAGCATGTTTACATAATGATGTGGATCCCTGAGCAGTTTATCAAACCTCCGCAGAAACCTTTTAGACTTTAAAAACTATTTAAGAAGTTTAATTAAACTTAAGTTTATCTAGGGACTCGTTGTGCAAGAAATTAAATGGGAAATGGAATTCAACTCATACATTCACACGAAGGTGCAAGAATTTTTGTTCTCTCAAGTTTTCTAAGTCTATGTAAGAGTCTTAGGTAGAGAACTGAGTAGTGACAAATCCTCCACTCAGATACAGATTATGGCATTTGTTTCTTGCACCAAATAGATGTCCAAACACTTTAATTTTGATGGTCCCGACATCATTAATTTATGAAATGTATCATTATCAGATTAAACATTTTTGCTTTTTAAAATCCTTTTGTCTATTGAGATGTTATATTGTAAGACGTAAGATCCCTGCAACTCCAGAAGTTTGGACTAATGCAGCTTTTATCACAATGGTTGAAAATTGGCAAAGAAGTAATAAAGCCTTCTTTGAAGGTGTTGACGCTAGTGTTCTAAGAAAATAATTATGCACTACTTGACCCATGAATGTGCTGTTAGACTTCAAGGGGGTATATGTGAAACTGTAGAAATGATCTTTCTATCCTAAGCATTTTGACATAGCTTGCAGACGCCCAAAGATGATGAGAGTTGTTGAATGTTGCTTCAGGTTGCCTGATGTGGTATTTCTCTGTTGTGATGGGCCTCTAAGGTCAATCCTGAGATTTCTGGTTATGTTTTATTGGGAGAGATCATTGTGGTGGGTTTCTTCCGGCTGAATCCGGAGTCATTGGGTGGGTAGGCAACAAATTAGTGCATCTACCAATTAACAAACATTGAAATAGAAATTGGCGATGAGCAAGGAAATTCCTTTGGGCTAAAATTGCTGGTAGCAAATTAGGCTCAAGAAAAGTAAGTCTCGGAATGAATTGGTTTCAAATGTGGTGATTTTTTCGGACTGACAAATTGATAAATTGATTATTACTACTGGATTCTATCATCCGGAGTGGGTTCTCTGATTGTCGATTGTTTTCGGGTTTCAACGTGGTTTGTGTTTTGTTTGTGATGGATGAGAACAGGAGGTCAGTTAGAGAAATTGAAAGTAGAACAATGTAAAGTTTATTTAAGTATATGTATTCAGTGAACCTATTTCCTTTGTTTTCCTTCCATATAAGACTGTAAGCATAATTTCGAACAACATTGTTGTGTACCATCCTGGAAACAAGTGAAGAAACCATATAAACACTCTTTCTTGGCTTGTTACTGCATACTCCCATCTATTCCATCTATCTTACACACTAATCAAAGTCATCCCCGAAATTATAAGAAGTACTACAACATTAACTACCCAAACAAACATCATGATATACATGAATACGCTTATTCAGATAGGAACTGCAAATTAACTATGTTTTGGTCACATTCATTGGTTTGCATAATTTTAGAAATCACTCATTTCTTTCTTTTAGCATGCTTGTTCTGTAATTCAGACTCTGTAGTGATGCAAGATGCTGCTGGTTTGTTTTTGATTTTGTATGCTTATTAGTTTGGAACAATTGCTGAAAGGTATGTTGTTTGATTAGTCTTTTTTTCCTTGAAAAAACAAGTCCATTTAACATTATTAGGAAATCATTTAAATTGCAGAATCTTAAGTGACTACATTACACCCCAAGAAGCTTTCGATTGTCAGCAACAGGGGGCATGAGAAAGTGATGGAAGCATGTTGACAGATTGATGTGGAATCATTAGCACATTATCAAACCTCTCCAGCAACTTTTCCGACTTCGGCGCCGTTAGGATCTTGTAAGTTTGTGTGTGCAAGAATTTAACTGGGAAATGGAATTCAACTCGATGTTTACCCATGAATGTGCAAGAATTTCTGCTCTCCCAAGTTTTGTAAGTTTGTGTAAGAGTCTTATGCAGAGAACTGAGTAATGACAAATCCTCGCCTCATACATGTTATGACATTTGTTTTGCATGCACAGAGATCGATACACATGTATAAACACTGTATTAAAAGATTATCAGCTTAAGAAATTTTGCTTTTGTAAACCCTCGTCTTTTGAAGATGCTCTAAAGCTGGTAAGGCCTTTCTCGCGTAGCTGCAACTTAGTTTCCTTTTTTTGGTTAGTTTCCAAGATATTTTGGATGGATTTTGAGCTTCCATCAAGCTCTAAAACAAATAGTATTTATCAACATCAAGCGAATACATATTTGATAAAAGAAAAAAAGTTTATATGGATACTTAGTTTTCCTATCACTGAATGGACGGAAACAGAGTTTCCACCTCAATAAGGTACGCAAAGCCCTTCTTTCATAGCAAGGTGCAATGTAACTCTCATTTCACTTGGCTATTTAAGTTATTGCTAAGCGAAACGCCCAACCATTGCTTGTCTGAAGGGCTACACTGTTAATATTGGCCTAAGGGGTATAACTAAACCCGAATATATGCTTGTTAAGTTCAGTTAAGGAGACACCAGGTATGGGCACTGACGCAGTTGCCCCAAACCCCGGACACAATTTCTTATTCAATATACTTGCCTTCACAACTGTGTTGATCTATTTTTCTATTATTATTATTTGCTACTTTAATATTGATTTGGGTTACCATAACATTATGAGGATATTGGGTGAAGAAGGTTAATTCACATATGTAGTAACATTTACTGAGACCGTCTAAAATGCCAATGTCATCCTTTTTTCCATATATAAGGCGGATTTTAACAGTCATTCAATGGCGAAAGCTCCAAAACATAACATCACACGAAGATTTAAAGCAACAACAAGAACCATATAAACATTCATAATGAAGTTGGAGAATTGCCAAGGTTGGATAATCTTGCCAACCACATTATTCTTCAACCCAACCACTTTGACAAGGAACTAGTTGGACACTGACATCATACTGTTGAATATGAGTCGTATCAGGAATTAGATGTTAATGAGTATCAAAATTTCTTATTAACTAATACAACGTATAGTTTACTCCAACATCTCATCTTGGTCGTGTCGAATTTTATCTCCACTCGTATGTTCAATTTCATTCGATCTCTTATTATTTTTAAAAAATAATTAAATGGAAAAACGGGTTATATATATACCGACAAGATCATGTGACCTTGTCATGAAAAACAAAAGTAAGGTTAAGTTCGTGTATGTGTAGCTGCTCATGCAATTAGTACTACCTCCGTTTCAAAAAAAGTAGGATAGTCATGTATAAATTTCACATAAAACCAGCCTTTTTTTTTTTTGAAAATGAAAATCAAATGAAGCACTTGATTTTAAGTTATCGGTTTTAGAAGAAATTTGTAGGGGACTAAGGGGAGGAAGAAACCCATGAATTTGTCTTCTACAGTTCACACACGAGAATTGAGTTTTCCTTCAATACTTCAAATCCTCTTCCACTGTGGCGCATAAATATTCTGTTATGTACAAAATCAACTAATAGGGTTTGTCAAAATTGACTCTTTCATAAAATTTCATTTTGCTTTGCCTAGAGGGAACACCGCTAGGATCGGAGATAGAAATTTGGTTATGAGGAAGCAAAAGTCTTACCAGAAGGGTTGAAATTAAGCATAAATGAACTTGAAGCCGAATTCTTTAAAAAAAAAATTAAGCTTCTGGCCCAGCTGTGTGCAAATGCACACCCATGCTTCAAGCCGGGCCCCTGGTTGTAGCTCCATCCGTTTTAATCAACTGGATGTTTGTATGATCATGATATGCAAAAAAGTATCACCACCACCTCCACAACTGTACTGTGGGGTTTCAAATGTGGGCGTGGGGCAACTGGACACCAAGCATTCAAGGATAAAAAAGAGTCATTCTCTTTGACCTAGACCTCTTGCTTGTGACTAGTGTGAGTGTTGCTCGCTCCGGTACATTACAGGCGCCAGTAAAACTAACATGTATGACACAGAAACAATTTTTCTCCTACTTAGAGACAAGCTTTGTTTTTAATCTCAATTTTGCTATGTTGATAGTAGAATGTCTTAGTGCAACTAAATTCATAGGTCCCTTCTACACATCTAGCTTGTGATATCAAAGTGTTCTTGTTTAATCGTTCATATATCATTGTAATGCTGCACATATTTGTATTCGATATGAAAAGAAAAGAAAAAATGTTTATATTAAGAACTTCCAAATCTTACATATACAGTATCCAGAATTCCATCGAGCAAGACTTTCCCTGGTGATAATTCAGTTGTCCATATCTTTGATGTTTGATAGATACTATGGGCCGACTTGTCCTAACGCATAACTTCATTGTTCCATTGTGTCTAGACGTACAACCCAACAAACCATAATCTACTTTACTCCAACATAATTTTCTTTTTAAGTAAAGCATAATTTACAATTTACTCCACCACCTCATCCTCTTTTATACGTACCCAATGTCATTTTCACTCATATATTTGATTCCATTCAATCTCTCATTATTTCAAAATATTTCGAATGGAAAAGTCAAAATTTGTTATATTTAAAAAAAAAAAAAAACTATCATGGAAAATAAAAGTAAAGTTAGTTCATGAATCTGGAGCTGCTCATACATTTTCATAGTCTATTGGAATACCGCTTAGAAGTTAATTTTCGACTTTTGAAAGTAAAAAAATGAGAAGTTAGTCCGTGAACACAATTCAGAATAATTTTTATAAAGAAGTTAATTTTTTTCTTTTACTCCTAACTTTTGTGATTAATTTTTGCTTTTAGTATCCAAACGGCCTAATAGAGAGTGTTTAGATAGACTTAAAGATATAACAATAAGGGGTATTCCAAAATGCTTAGCTGGTAATAACTAATAAGGGGTACCAAATTCTTTGGGGTTTTACCAATCCAATGCTTAATCAAACAAATTGGTACCCCTTAGCAACGTTGCATGATCTGGTATCACATTACCCTAAAAAAACATTCATGATCGTCGGATCAAATATCTATCCATCCATCTTTCTCTCATAGTTCCCTAAAAGCATAGGGCACCCTATATATAATATCTCTTCCGCCGTCTACACCTTCACTAGACCAACATTTTTCTCTTGTTGATTCAGATCTGAAAATTTCTGCAAACATTCTTCCTCTGGTTGAGGATGGATTTTCCGGTGAACTCTTTATATGTCCCTGATCTGAACGCCAATCTTGCAACTGCCACTACTATTCTCATTATTATCATACCTCTGAAACTGCCAGAAGATGAAGATGATGAAACTTATTTTGTCGTTGTTGATTTCTAGCACAATGATTTCTCCTCTCAAAATTCAAGTACGTGGAATCGTCTGCTATAATCAGATTTGGACGTGGTTTCTGGGTAAGCTCTGCATTCAGTTATATTTTTTTAGGTTTTTGTTTTGTTTTGATTACTCGTCATTTGCTTGATTCTAGGCTCCTGAAATGTTTTTTTTTTTTTTTTTTTTTCTTCAGGTTTTACAGGCCTTTTTTTCAGGAAATCGTGTCCCGTCTCCTTCCAGATAAATTCGATATTATACGTTAGATTTGGTGAATCACCCTATTTGATTATATAGAGTTATCAAATGGAAGTAAGTAATACTGCTATTTATTTCAGTTTTACTGTTTTTCAATTTATAATATATAGTTTCTAGTTTTAAGTGGTTATTAGATTTTGCTTGTTGCTTTGAGCATTGTAGATGTGTGTGTTTTTTTGCTGTTTCTAAATTATGATCTATGGATACAGGATCTTAGTTAAAGAAGAATTGCATGTGTAATTGAGAAGTCCTTTAGTTTGAAAATGTTATTGATCAATTGCAGGACATAATGTATATAGAAGAATGGTAAGGGCCATTCATAATGTTGGATGCTGATATTCTTTAATTTAGTGTTATGATATTGTAATCAAGATTCTCTGCCTTTGTACTTTAACATTAAGTCTGATTTCTTTCTTTTAGCATCATTGTTGTGTAATTCAGACTGCGTAGAGACGCCATATGCTTCTTGTTTCTTTGCTTCTTGTTCTGAATAAATATTGAAGCGTGTGCTGTATGGTTAGTTTTTTCTCCTTGCCTAAAAAGTCTTAACACCATCAGTAAATCATTTGAATTGCAGAACCTTACGTGAAGGAGTCGCAGCCAAGAAACTTTCCGATGTCAGCAATAGGGAGCATGAGAACAAATGATGGAACAATGTTTACAGATTTATATGGAATCCTGATCACTTTCTGCAGCAACTTTTCAGACCTCAGCCGAGTTATGATCTTGACTCGGAATACTAATACTTTCAATTACAATGATCAAGGGGCTGTGTGTGCAAGATCAAGGGGCTGTTTTGGTCATACATGCACCAAAAAGGTATAAACACTTTATGAAATGATCATTATCAGCTTAAACATTTTTGCTTTTTTAAATCCTTTCGTCTCTTGAAGATGTTCTAAATCTTGTAAGACGTAAGAACCTTGTAACTCTAGAAGTTTGGACTAATGCAGCTTTTATCACAATGGTTGAAAATCGGCAAAGAAGTAATACATCCTTCTTTGAAGGTGATGATGCTAGTGTTTTAAGAAAAGAATTATGCACTAACTGACCCATGAATGTGCTGTTAGACTTCAAGGGGCTAAAATTGCTGGTGGTAATCAACAAACTATTTAGTTTACAATTGAAAGTGGTATTTCTCTTTGAAATGCAAGTTCATACACGAGGATACCAGCAAATCAATTTTTTTGTGCATATCCTATTGATAACCTGGTTATTCACGAGCCACCGATATTCTGTCTGCTTATCAAGTTATCACTAAAGCATACGTAACCCAACTTATGGTCGTTTTAGAGGGAGCCAAAAATAATTTTGTAAAACCATGTCTGTCTCTAATTAGTATTCCTATGAAATCAATGTGAATGAAACTGAAATCCAAAGCATCAACATTTGAAGAAGATGAAATTTGCTGGTCTGAAGCAAGGAATGCCAATTTACATTGGTTCTTTGTAAGTATAAATGAAATCAAATCTATGTGACTGATGGATGGATACAGAAACAAACAACAGCATTTTCAATACATCAATCAATTCATACATGTAATAAGGAGATACAATTGATTACATAGACGTAGTTTGTATCTCAGGATAGCAGATCTGAAATCCAAAGTATTTGCAAAACATTTTCACCAAGCTATTTTTTCAGCCCACATTCATGTACTTTCAGCGTTGGCTAGGTTGCAATGTGCAACAACTTCATCTCCAGCAGTAAAATAATAATCTTTCAATCTACAGAAATAATTTTTTTGTAATAAATCATCAAAACACTAGTGTTTACGCTGATTCTCCTCAGAATGAGGGGTTCTTGATCACCACCGCCATCATCTCAGCCATACCCTTTTTTAGCAGCAAAAACAAGGGCTAAGAATTTCTGTTCAAATCTAAGGGAAGAATAGTACATTTATCGACTTATTTTGAGAGGAGAAATCATTGTGCTGTGAAATCTTAAAGAAAAGATCTATTGATTGAGAAATCCTACATCTATTGATTATATGCAAAGCTTTGAAATTCAATTTTTGACTCATTGTTTCTTTCTTTCTGTTTCAACGAAGAAGAAATGCTTGGATGATGATGGAGATCAGAGAAATGGGAAATGTTGAAACGGCGGAGATGAGCTCAGGATTTACTTTGGCACTAGTAGTGTTTGCCCTAAAAAAAAAAAGAAAGAAATGTCATCTACTTATTATATAGTGCAGAACGGAGTGAACCCTTAGTAGGCTAAAAAATGAGCCTGAGACCTACCTGTCCAGTCAAGACCTAGCCCAAACAGAAGCCGGGCACATTAACACGATATGATGAGCTAATCATACTATTACCTTTATCTCTAATTATCTGAACTCCATTCTTACTACTATTCTCTTTATTATACATCTGAAACTGCCAGAAGAACAAGATGATGATGATAAGCATGTTGTTGGTGTTATTCCTAGCACAATGATTTCTCCTCTCCATATTCAAGTTTCCGCCGTGTCTTCGTTTGCTGATATTAGGTCCTGGTAGTATGGGTAAGCTCTTCATTCCTTTATAATTTTTCTAAGTTTTTTTTTGTTTTTTTTTTTACTTGTATATTCTTTGATTTTATGGCGTATAATAGTTCTTTTGTGTGCAGTTTTGGTCTTTTTTTTCAAGCTAACCCCGAACCTAATTACGGGATTCCCATACAAATTTGATAACCTGCATAAGATTTGGTACAACACTATGATTTATTATACAGAGTTATCTAACTTAAGTACGTTAATATTTTTGGTTTTAAGTTTTTATCAGATTTTGTAGTAGAGTCATGAGTGTAGTTTTGGCTGAATTTGAGTTATGATCTATGGCCACACAGATGTTAGTTAAGAAGAAATGCATGTGTAGCTGACAAATCCTTGGTTTCCATAATGTCATTTGATCAATCGCAAGGCAGAATTTAATGCATTACAGGCCTAGAAAATTTCAGATGTTAGGAACATGACATAGTATTAAGAAGGGTGGTGTGAACCATGTTCTAGTCAATTCATAACCTTGGATTCTGATATGCCTAATCCTAGAAAGGGTATAGGTTTTTTAGTTTGTTATGATGTTGATTGTCTGCGTTTATACTTTCAAATTGAGAAACACTGTTCTCTTTTTTTTTTCTTTGAGCATCCTTGTTGTCTAATTCAAAATATGTTGAAAGGGAAGTTGCTGCTTGTCTCTTTTTGGTTTTATGTGCTTATTATTAATTTAGAATAATTGTTTACGGCTGTGCTGTTTGGTTAGGCTTTTCTTCTTGACAAATTAAGTCTTAACTTTATCAGGAAATCATTTGAGTTGCAGAACCTTAAGTGACAATGTTACCCCGAAGAAACTTTCGGATGTCACTTGTCAGGAACAGTGAGCGTTAAAATAACTGATGGAAGCTTGTTTACAGATTGATGCAAAACCCTGAGCAGTTTCTCAAACCTCTGGAGCAACTTTACAGACCTCTGCGTGGTTATGACCCTATCTCGTAAGACTATTACTTCCCGTTGCACTGATCCAGGGGATGTGTTGCAATAATTTAACTTTGAGGTGGAATTCAACTCTATGCTTTTATATAGAATTTATGGGCATTGTAAAACTGGGAAAGCCAGTCTTGCTCTGGATTTGTGGAGGAGATGAAGAGATGGAACTGCTGTCCACATGTGATTGATTTATGGATTTTGAGAACAATTGGAATCAGAAGACGAAAACCTGTAGTTTGGTATTTTTACATATGCAGTGGCTTATGTTGGTGCACGTTTCCATCAGATGTATCCTCTTGTTTTCAATAAATTTAGACTGAAAAGATTATCAGTAAGCTTTTGTATGTCTTTCTTAGTTCTGTAATACTTTTGGATTCTTTCTTTTTTTGCTTATGAGATCTCTTGTTTTAATTTTGATTGTTGAACTTTTGAGTTATAAATGAAACCTAAGTTTGGGATTCAAGCAATGTACATGGTTCTGTTGCACACTTACTCTTTTGCTAAACAATTTTCCAGCCTTTCAAAATGTACATAATATTATTATATCTACCTTTATAATCAGCCATGGAATTAAGCCTCTCATAGACTTCGAGGGCTGAGTGTAACTTCTATTGCAAAAATAACTATTCATTCCTGTGGCATGTGTGGATGTAGGCTGCTCTTCAAAATCTCAGATCAATTATAGTTATTACACCTCTTTTGCATCTGTTTGGTTTCTTACTTGTAAGTTTATTTGCAGCCATGGGACAGGTTTTTTGTCATGCAACGCGGATTTTGTGTTGCGGTTACGACTTTTGTCCATTACCAGATTATGGTTCTCATCAAATTTGGGCAAATTGAGCAACTTTGAGCTCTTACTAAACTGCAGAGCCATTAAAGGAAAGATCAGAGTAGGCCAAGACAACAAGACTGGGAAAGTCAGTCTTTCTCTGGATTTTAACTCATAGCCGTAGAGTACAATTACAGAAACCATGAAAACATGAAAACATGCACAAATAGGGCCAGCAAACTGAATTGAAGCAAGTCGAATCTAAATGGAAACACAAAAACTTTCATCTTTGTTTATTTGGGTGTAATGTTTCAAAATCAGAATATTTGATATGATTTTTTCCGATAATTGCAAACTAGTTTACATTTATCAATCAACTTATCTGGTTGTTTATGGGTAAAAATCGTTTCTGCCGATTTCGGTAAATTCGGTAGGTGAGTGAGAAACTGGTTCAAACCCTAAACAAATGTGCTGCATTTGAGCACTTTATAGATTCGAGAGATCAACTGTACAAGTCCGGCCTAAACCAAGAAATTGCCGTTCCCAGGACTTGCTTCGGCCACAAAGTGGAGGAGAAGGGGTTGATTTGGGAAGGGAAGCAAAGAAAGGTGTTGAGACCGAATAGTGCAGGAGAGTAGTGTCTCGACTTGTATCAGAAAGTGAAAGCTTCGGAAGATTGCAAGAGATGAAAGCTTTTTGGAGAGCTTGCAAAGTTGCCTTTTCTGAGCGTGTAGTATTTTTCTCCTGACCGAGACTCGTTGTCGGGTGGAAATAGGTAAGACCTATTTATACAAGTCGAGATTGAAACGTACCCTGGCCTCATGAAGGAAGAGAGTAAAGGGTGAAATAATGGGAGGAGGTGGTAACCGCATGGTATTAATGGGTGAAAACATTTTCACCATTATTTCCTCTTTTATTTGGCCGCTTTATTCCTATTCACGCTTTCTTAATGTGAGCGTAGTGTACGCTCGCATCTTTGTGACCGCCAAACCAAGACCTGGAAAGCATCCCCGGTTTGTGTTGATGTCTCGAGTGTTGGTTGCATCTTGAGTGCAAGTGGTGCCGCTAGGGGTGCATGTGGCATGTGCCAATGGCATGTGCGGAATGCCTTTGTTGCGAGTTGCACCTCGAGCGCAAGTGGCAATGCCATAGCTGCTAGTGGCGTGTGTGGAATGTGCCAATGGCATGTGTCGAATGCCTTGGTGGTAGGTTGTACATTGAGTGTAAGTGACTACCAGCGTGTATTAGGGCCACGGCTAGGTAATAAAAGCTACCAGCAAGCGTGTTGGCATGTGCCAATGGCATGCGTGGCCAATAGGGTCACTACCTGGTAAGAAAAGCTACCAGTGACGCATGTTGGCATGTGCCGACGGCATGCTTGGCCATTAGGGCCACGCTCAGTGAGAAAAGCTACCGGTAGGCGTGTTGGCATGTGCCAATGGCATGCTCAGCCATTAGGGCAGCGGTTTGGTAAGAAAGGCTACCAGTGACGCATGTTGGCATGTGCCAATGGCATGCTGGGCCATTAGGGCCGCGGTTTGGTAAGAAAGGCTACCAGTGAGCATGTTGGCATGTGCCAATGGCATGCTCGGCCATTAGGGCCGTGGTTTGGTAAGAAAGGCTACAAGTGACGCATGTTGGCATGTGCCAATGGCATGTTCGGCCATTAGGGTCACGGCACAGTAGAGAAAAGCTACCGAGTGACGCATGTTGGCATGTGCCAATGGCATGCTCGGCCATTAGGGCCGCGGTTTGGTAAGAAAGGCTACCAAAGGACGCATGTTGGCATGTGCCAATGGCATGCTTTCGGCCATTAGGGCCACGGTTTGGTAAGAAAGGCTACCAGTGGACGCATGTTAGCATGTGCCAATGGCATGCGTGGCCAATTTGGGTCGCGCCTTGGTAGGAAAAGCTACCAATGGCGTGTTCGCATGTGCCAATGGCATGCGTAGCCAATTTGGGTCGCGCCTTGGTAGGAAAAGCTACCACCGAGCGTGTTGGCATGTGCCAATGGCATGCGTGGCCAATTTGGGTCGCGCCTTGGTAGGAAAAGCTACCAGCGAGCATGTTGGCATGTGCCAATGGCATGCGTGGCCAATTTGGCCTAGGTTGCATGGTTTGCAAGCCTAGGTGCGGGCGCTACTTTGGCATGGTGCGGCTAGGGCCAAGGTAAGGGTGTTTGGCTTGGCGTGGCGTGACTAGGGCCAAGGCAAGGGTGTTTGGCTTGGCGTGGCGTGACTAGGGCCAAGGTAAGGGTGATTGGCTTGGCGTGGCGTGACCCCGGTGTAGCTAGGGCCAAGGCAAGAGTGTGTTTGGCATGGCGTGGCTAGCTCGAGTTAAGTGTGGCTGGCATGATTTACCATTGGCACGGAGGTGCGGCTAGCATGGTTGGCATGCTTGGCGCGTTTGGTATGGCTGGCATGATTTGCCATTGGCATAGAGATGCTGCTAGCTCGGGCTAGGTGTGGCTGGCATGATTTGCCATTGCACGGAGGTGCGGCTAGCATGGTTGGCATGCTTGGCGGCGTTTGGTACTTTTGGCGCATGATTTTCCATTGGCATAGAAATGCGGCTAGCTTGGGCTAGGTGTGGCTGGCATGATTTGTCATTGGTGACGGAGGTGCGGCTAGCATGGTTGGCATGCTTCCCAGGCGTTTGGTAACCATCGGGCATGATTTTCCAATTGCATAGAGATCGGCTTAGTTTCGGGCTAGGTGTGGGCCATTATCACCGGAGGTGAATTAGGGTTTTGTTCGTTATAACCTAATTTGAAAAAATACCCCCTATTAATTATTGACTACATGCATTAAATGTTCTAATAAATGTGTCACTGGTGACATTAGGTTATTTGGGGTTTTACGATTTTACCCTTTGTCTAAAAACCACCATCAACACTGGTAAATGAGAAAAACATTGAACATAATATCCGCTTATTGATACAATTTTGAACGATGTATGTCACTATTATGATTAAAAATAATTTTTGGGTTTTGACATGATGCAATGCTAACTAATGCACAAAACCACTTTTCAGAAAAACTTCATCAATCTCATCTTGGAAATGCAAATCAATAAGGCTACAATGCTCCCCCCAGAATTTCCATTCTTGGAAGGGCTCCCTCACAGTAGCAGGTCTGTCAATATTATCCTCAAGGACGTGTTATTTTGGAGATATATGCAAGTATTTGCCTAAAGACCAAGACATCTAACTTTTTGCAGATGTAGGTGCATATCTGTTTGTATGGTGATTCCCATGGCTGAGGTCGTGACTAATACTTTAATCTGATCCAAAGCTATTATTCGAGCTTTCTTGGATTATTTTGGTTAAGATTGGAGAATTCTGCATGAAAATTCACCTAGTTCAGTTAGACATGGCTTTAGGGAGATCAATTTTGCGACTGACATAACCTTCTTTTTACTAGTATGGAGTGAGTGACCTTCTTTTAGACCTTGTTTTAGATTAATTTGAGTTATGCATGGTTAATCCTTTTGGATTCTGACAGCCTTCGGGTGTTTTTGCAAGTAGGTTCAGGGTAATGTTCGTATCACTGTCAGGGGCAGAACGATCTTGAAGCATGGGTGTGCAGTGCAAACCCAATCCACCTGGCTCCCAATCCAATTTTTGGTATTACAATTCTAGTTTTTGTATGTTTTAGCTATTTTGCACACCAAAAATTGGTGGGCAAGTCACCAAAAATGTGCATTAAGGCTTAGTCCTATGGGCAGTTTCTATGGGATGGGAAAATCAAAGCCTAGTCCAATTTAGGTCCCAAATCTTTTTTTTTTATTATTGTTATATTAACATAAGTGAATAGCCGGACCTTCCTAATGTAATCAAATTTGTGCATTTTTTAACATGTTTCCCATAGTGGATAATCACATATACCCGTCCAAATGGCCGAGCACATTACCTCAGGAACTGCCCAAAAGGTCTGTTGTGGCCCCTCCACGGTGGAAACAACAGGTTTGGGTAATTTTTGTGTCGAGTGGCAGCTATGTGGTTAAATGCTGGTATCTCTTAGCTAAGATCATTCCTAACCGTTGGATCATCTTTCTCTGAAACCCTAAAGACTTGGTACTCCATATATATATCTTCCGCCACCCTTGTGCAGCTAACTTTCTTATTCCATTTTCTTGTTTCAGATCCGATCTCAAAACATTTCTGTAAAAATTCTTTCTCTTAATGATGATGGATTCTTCAGTAACATCTTTATCCCTCACGGATCTGAACATCGTTCTTAGTATTACTACTATTCTCATTATACCTCTCAAACTTACAGAAGAAGAAGATGAAACCTGTTTTTTTGTTGATTTACTCGCACAATGATTTTTCTTCTCAAAATTTCAAGTTTGTACCTTCTTTTTTGGGAGTTGCGCTTCTTGTGGTTTGGGTAAGCTCTTTGTTAAATTAATTTGTTTTAGTTTTTTTTTTTTTTTTAGTTTCCATTAGTTGTCTGATGTCTGATTTTAGACTCATAAATTTATAATTGAAGGAGACAGAAAAAAAATAAAAATGGTCAAGTACGTTACTCTCCTATCTATTTTATTTTTTACTGTTTTTTCAATTTTGTTAGTATCTGGTATCAAGTGTAGTTTTTGCTGGTTTTAAGTTATGATTTATGATCTTAGTTAAGAATTGAATTGCATGTGTGATTGAAAATCCTTAATTTGGAAATGTCAATTGAAAGCTAGAAACTTTCAGATGTTAGGAATTACAGGACATAGTGTTAAGAAGAGTGGTAAAGAACTATGTTCTTTGTCACATTCATGACATCGGATTCTGATAAATTTAAAAAGGGTTCAAGTTATTTAGTTTGTTATGATATTGTGATAAAGGATGTCTGCCTTTATAATTAAGATTAATAAACAATGTTTTTCATATCTTTGTTTTCGCCTCCTTATTGTGTAATTCAGACTGTAGAGACACAAGATGCTGCTTATTTCTTTGTCGACTTCTAAGTTTGGAATAATTGCTGAAGAGTGTGATGTTTAATGATTATTCTTTTCTCCGTGACATAACAAGTCTTAACATTAGCAAGAAATCATTTTAATTTCCAAGAACTTTCAGATGTCGGCAACAGAGGCATAAGATGATGAGAGCCAGTGATGGAAGCATTTTTATAGATTGATGTGGAATCCTGAGCACTTTACCAAACCTCTGCAGCCACTTTTCAGACCTCAGTGCGGTTATGATCCTGACTGATAAGGGTATTACGTTCAATTACGCGATCAAGGTGTGCAAAAATTTAGATGGGAAATGGGATTCAACTCAATGCCTGTTAAATGTGAGACACTTATATGTGGGCATTGTGGCATTGTACAAGGGAAGCAAAGTTGTGGGAGATGAAGAAATGGAACTCCAGTTCTAGTGTCATTAGACGTATCCTCTTGTTTTTGACTAATTTAAACTGAAAAGGTTATCGGTAAGCTCCTTTTTGATATTGTCTGTGATGTGTATTCTCTATCAGTTCTATAATACTTTCGGATTCTTTTTAACTGAATACATCTTTTCTGGTTTGGGTTACTGTTTCATATTTAAAACACTCTGCCAATTCAGCTGGTATCACGGATTTGCAAAATCCAACTACCCACCTACAATGCCACACATAGACCCAATGCCAAATCACTTGCAGCAGCAACAAAGCTGTTCCGAAGACCATGAATTAGAGGAACGTGCAAAAATTTCAGAAATAGGGCAAGCAAATTGAATTGATACGCAAAAATTTCAGAAATAGGGGAAGCAAATTGAATTGATACAAGTGGAAATACAAAATCTAAATGGAAACACACAAATTGAATTCATCCGTTCCGTATTAGAAGTGATACATGATCGGTTCTCCAAATTAGTTTTTCAAATAATAAAGACAGGGTAGTGTTTGCAAAAATTCTAAACAAACCCAGAAAAGTGAGGCACATAAAATGATTTTTTACTAGGTCTCATGGTAATTAAATTTCTTTCTTTTTTTTTTTGGTAAGACTTGTCACCAATGAGTGATTCTTCTCTTGTCAAAAACTACTCTTTTTTATTTATTTTTATTTTTTTCGTATTTTTTCGTATATTTTTTTTTTCTCCAGTGGCAGTTCCGTAGTAAATTCGCTAAAAACATTCTGAATCGTCGGATCATATATCCATCCATCTTTCTCTCAAACCTTAAAGCATAGGGCACCCTCTATATATGTACCTCTTCCGCTGTCTGCACTAAACCAATTTCCTATCTCATTTTTCTTGTTTCAGATCTGAAAATTTCTGTGAAAATTCTTTCTCTGAATGATGATGGATTCTTCGGTAACCTATTTATGTCTTCCTGATCCGATGAACACCAATCTTACAACTGCTACTACTATTCTCATTACTATACATCTCAAACTGCCAGTAGAAGAAGATGAAGATAATGAAACCTATTGTTGATTCCCAGCACAATGATTTCTCCTCTCAAAATTCAAGTTTCTCTCTTTCTTTGCGTGCTGATTCTTTGTGTTGTTTAAGGTAAGCCGTAAGCTCTTCTTTAAATTAATCTTTTTTTCGGGGTTTTTTAGTTTTCATTACTTGTTTATTGTTTGATTTTAGGCTCATGAAATGGTTTTTATTGTTCAGGTTTCTGACTTCCTTGGTAGAGTTAGACAGATCTATACTCCTGATACCCGAAAAGATGAGTATCAGCTACTAATTTTGATCTGAAAATGAAAAAGGTAAAGTAAGTTATTTTTGATTGTTTATGCAATTTTATTAGTTCTGGTTTCAAGTGGTTATTAGTTGTATTTTTTTTTTTGCTTGTTGCTTTTAGCTTTCATTATATTTGTGTATTAAAGTTATGATCTATGGATACAAGATCTTAGTTACGAAGAACTGCATGTGTAATTTAGAAATCCTTTTGGGAATGCCATTGGTCAATTGGAGGAAGGATCTTAATTAGTTACAAACTATCAACTATGTTCTGGTCGCATTGTTATTTAGTTTGTTATGATCTTGTGATCAAGATTTATCCGCCTTTGTACTTTTAGATCAATAAACAATTTCTGTCATTCTTTCTTTCTCAGCATAATTGTTTTGTAATTTAGACTGTGTAAAAACGAAGGATGCTGCTTGTTTCTTTCTGGTTTTATGTAGTTTAGAATAATTGTTGAAGGGTGTGCTGTTTGATTAGTCTTTTTTTCCTTGTTGAAACAAATCTTAACATTATCAGGAAATCATTTTTAATTGCAGAACCTTAATGACGAAGTTACACTCAAGAAACAAACTTTCAGATACAGCAATAGGGATCGTGAGAACAAATGATGGAAGCATCAAGCATGTTTACGGATTGATGTGGAATTCTGAGCATTCTATGAAATCTGCAGCAAATTTTCAGACCTCAGCTGGGTTATATAGTCCCTCATATGCAAGAATTTAGCTGGAAAATCGAATTCAACACGACGTCTTTAGATGAATGGGCAAGAATTTCTGCTTTCCCAAGTTTTGTAAGTATGTGTAAGAAAGAGTCATATGTAGAGAACTGAGTAATTAATGACAATTCTCAACTCAGATTGGCATTTGTTTTGGTCATACATGTACAGAGATAGGTATTCATTTTTAAATGAAATGGTTATCAGCTTAAACATTTTCGCTTTTTAAATCCTTATGTCTCTTAAAGAAATTCTGAAGCTTGTAAGACGTAAAATTTTGTGCTAATGCAGGTTTTATCACAATGTTCGAAAATTGGCATAAAATCCTTCTTTGAAAGTGTTGATGCTAGTGTTCTACTTAAGAAAACAATTATGGGCTTCACCCATGTACATGCTGTTAAACTTCAAGGGGATATGTGGAACTGTACATATGACCTATCTTTCCTCAAAATTAACCTGTCTGGGTCCTGCCCACCGTGGGAAGGGTAGGTGCCTGTTGTGGCCCAGCCATGGTGGGGACGACAGGTCTCGGTAATTTTTTGGTTCATTTTTCGTGTCGAGTGGCAACTTTGTAGTTAAATGTTGATATTTATTAGCTAAAATAATTCCTAACCACCGGATTATCTGTTTCTGAAACCATAAACTAAAATCATTCCTAACTGTCGGATCATCTTTCTCTCAAAACCCTAGAGTCTTAATATATCTTCCGCCGCCCTGTGCACCTTTACAAGACCCGCTTTCTTATTTCATTTTCTTGTTTCAGATCCGATCTCAAAATATTTCTGTAGAATTTCTTTCTCTGGATGATAATTAATTCTACAATAACATCTTCATGTATCCCTGATCTGATCAACACCGAAGAAGATGATGAAACCTGTTTTTATTGTTGATTTCTAGCATAATGATATCTCCTCTCAAAATTAAAGTGTCCGTTATTTCTTGGGTGATTCTATTGTGATTTGTGAACGTCATGGTAAGCTATTCATTAAAGTAAATTCTTTTAGGGTTTTTTTGTTTTCATTACTTGTTTATTATTGTTTGATTTTAGACTAAGAAAAAAAGTTTTTCGTGTGCAGTTGATTTTGGACATGACTCTTTATAACTGAAGGAGATAGAGTCAGAAGCTACTAATGGTACTCGAAAGATATTAATGGTCAAGTAAGTTATTCTCCTATACAATTTTTTTTTTAATTGTTGTTTGAATTTCGTTAGTTCCCGGTTTCAAAGTTATTAGTTTTTGCTGGTTTTAAGTTTAGATCTATGGATACAGGATGTTAGTTAAGAATTGAATTGCATGTGCGATTGAGAAATTTTGAAATCCTTAGTTTAAATACGATGATCGTAAAATTAGATTTTGATATGCGGTAAATTTAGAAAGGGTAATAAGTTATTTAGTTTTGCTATAATATTGTGATCAAGCTTGTCTGCCTTTATATGCATTTAGATTAAGAAACAATGTTCCCTCATTTCTTTCTTTTAACATCATTCTTGTGTAATTCAGATTGTGTATAGACTCGATATGCTGCTTCTTTCTTTGTGTTTTTATGTACTGATTCGTTTAAGAATTGTTTAAGAATAATTGCTGAAGCATGTGCTTTTCTTTTTTTAAGAATGTGCTATTTGATTAGTCTATTTTTCTTGTCTTCCTTTATATGCTTTTAGATTAAGAAACAATGTTCTCTCATTTCGTTCTTTTAGCATCATTGTTGTGTAATTCAGAACGTGTAAGACGCAAGATGCTTCTTTTTTCTTTGTGTGTTTTATGTTCTGATTAGTTTAGAATAATGTTGAAGTATATGCTGCTGCAATTAGCTAGTTTTTTCTACTTGCCAAAAAAGTCTTAACATCATTAGTAAATCATTTAAATTGCAGAACCTTACGTGATGGAGTAACTGGAGTTACACCCAAATGATGGAAGCATCAAGCATGGTTACAGGGAGCATGACAACAAATGATGGAAGCATGGTTTACGATTACAACCCTGAGCACTTTTTCATATCCTCTTCAGCATCTTTTCTGACCTCAGCGGGGTTATGAGCATGATCCGTAATACTGTACTACTACCAATTGAAGGGACTGCAAGCAAGAATTTGACTGGGAAATCGAAGGAAACATGCAAATTTCTCAGAGGAAACATGCAGTGATGCAAATCGAAAGAATTTGACTGGGAAATCCAATCATGCAAATTTCTCAGAGGAAACATGCAGTTTCATATTATTTAGGCGAAGGTTTCTGTTAGAAATGTTCTTCGTGTCTACGCAAATTTTGAACTCCGTTTAGTATGAAACTGTAATTTCATGTAGTTCTTTTTTCCGGGAAAGAATTAGATCTCATTTGTTCTGGTCACAAGCAGTGATGGGAGTAAGTCTGCGTGTAAAAGAGCCTCATTCTGTAGAGAACTGAGTAATTACAAATCCTCAACTCAGATACATATATGAACCAATATATGAAATTATTGTTAGTGGCATATCCTCCGAGAAAGAATCCAAGCCAACTATAACATTTGTACATTGATCAAAACGTCTGTAGAATTATGCTAGAATGGAATAAATATTTAGTTGCCATGGAGAAATACCTGTGTAGAATTGTTGATCTTTTTAGCAAATTGAGCAATTTTTATCAAACCGAGTGGCGTGCAGGATGCACAAGAGAGTGGCACTTCCGCATAATTGTTGTGCCTTCATATGATGGCCGAAGACAACAATTTAGAAAACCATGAATCAGAAGAACTTGAAAAGTGCAGAAATACTGCAAGCAAATTGAATTGATTAAAGTGGAAATATAAACGATCTTACATAGACAAACCGAGTTACATGCCGAGTTTAATTCAGATCACGAACCAGGTAAGTGATCCTTCTCTAATATATGTGTCTACTCAGTAGCAGCTGCGTATCTAAATCGGTATCTATTAATCTAAATGTTCCTGATCCTTAGATGATACCCTCCAACTCTTTCTCATACCCTAGAAACATATGGCACCCTATATATATCTCTCTTCTGCCGTCGGCAACTTTCAATTTCATTTTTCTACATCTTTTATATTTCAGATCTGAAAATTTCTCTAAAAGTTCTCTCTCTGGATAATGATAAATTCTTCGTTAACATCTTTATTTCTCACTGATGTGAGCATCATTGTTACTACTTCTACTATTCTCATTATTATACCTTTGAAACTGCCAGAAGATGATGAAAAAGAAGAGGATAAAACCTGTTGTTGTTGTTGTTAACTCACTCACACAATGATTTCTCCTCTCAAAATTCAAGTTTTACGTATCCGTCAACAAGAGATTTGGAGGCACTACTGGGTAAGCTTTTCATTCAGTTTTTCTAGGATTTTTTTTAGTTTTCCTTACTTGTATGATGTATTGTTTGATTTTAGGCTCATGAAAGGGTTTCTTTTTTTTTTCTCCAGTTTTTTTTTCCGGCCATTCTTGTCTTACCTTAACTACCAGATGTTGTATGAATTTGATCTTGTAGATCACTCTATTTGAAGAATTATCAAATTCAAGTAAGTTATTCTCATATTTTATTTTAGTTTTTAGTGTTTTTAAATTTATAGTTTCTGCTTGTTGCTTTGAGCTTTGTAGATGAGTGTAGTTTTTGCTGGTCTTAAGTTTAGATCTATGGATACGGGATGTTAGTTAAGAATTAAATTGCATATTTAGTAATTGAGATATCCTTAGTTTAGAAATTTCATTTGGTCAATTGCAGGAAGAACCTAATGCACTACAAACCCTTAGAAACTTTCGGAAACAGGACATAATATTAAGAACAGGGCCAAGAACTATGTACCGGTCGTATTCATAAAATTTGATTCTGATATGCGCAAAATTTGGAGAGGGTACAAGTTTTTTAGTTTGTTAAGAGATTCTGATCTAGATTGTCTGCCTTTATACTTTAACATTAAGAGACAATGTCTTTCAGTTCTTTCTTTTTGCATCCTTGTTGTCTAATTCAGACTGTGTTAGAGATCCAAGATGCTATTTGCTGCTTGTTACATTGTGTACTTATTAGTTTGGAACAATTGCTAAAGGGTGGAATTTTTAATGATTAGTCTTTTCTCCTTGACAGCAAACGCGTGCAGCAACTTTATAGATTGATGTCGAATCCTGAGAACTCTATGCAGCAACTTTTCAGATCACAGCAATGTTATGAACCTGGCACATAACAAGATTACTTTCAATTATGTTGATCAAGGGGCTGTGTGCAAGAAGATAGTTGGGAATTGGAATTCAACTCGATGCTGTTACATGTAAGACACTTGGGAGATGAAGAAATGGAACTGCAGTCAATGTGTGGATTTTGAAATCAACCTAAATTAGAAATAGGAAACCTACAGTCTCATATTATATATGCACTGGCTTATTTAGATGTGTTTTTTAACAAATTAAACCAAAAAGATTATCAGTATGCTCCCTTGTCATATCAGTATGAGTAGCTCTCAGTTCTATAATACATTCGGATTCTTTCATGTTTATTTAGACATTTTTTCTGGTTTAAATTGTAATTGTTGAACACTAAAGTTTTGAGGTATCTGAAACGTTTGATTGTTTCATCCATCTAGGGAGATTAGATGTCTGAACTGGTCATCAAACAGGAAATGTTGTTATTAAATTTCCGCTACACTGGATTTGCCTCGGGTATATGATGAGTGCAAGAGAAACTCAGAATAAGAATTGAATTTCATGTGTAATTCAGAAATCCTTAATTTTGAATTGTCATCGATCAATTGGAGGCAGAACAGGACATAGTATTAACAAGAGTGGTAAGAACTATGTTCTGGTCACAATCATAAAATTGGATTCTGATATGCGTAAATTTCAGAAAGGGTATCTATTTAGTTTGTTATGATATTGTGATCAAAATTGTCTCGTTTCTTTCTTTTAGCATCATTAATTGTTTTGTAATTCAGACGCAACATGCTGCTCCTTTCTTTGTGTTTTGTGTTCTAATTAGTGAAGCATAATTGATGAAGAGTGATTTATCTTCTCAAGTTTTAACATTATTAGGAAATTGTTTGAATTGCAGACTTTTTTAGTGATGTCGTTAAGCTGAAGAATTGTCGTATTTCAAGCATCAGGGAGAACTGAACACCCGATGGATGCATGTTTACAGATTGAGCACTTTAAACCTCAGCGGGGTTATGATCCTATCTCGTAATACTATTACTTCTAATTACACTTATTATAGGGTTGTGTGTGCAAGAATTTAACTGAGAGATGGAATTCAACTCAATGCTGTTATATAAAATTTGTGGGCATTTTAAAACTAGGGAATTCAGTCTTGCTATGGAGTTGCAGAGTTGGGAGATGAAGCAAAGGAACTGCGATTCAAATGTGATTGATTTATGGATTTTGAAAAGAACTTCAGACGAAGAAAACCTGCAGTTTCGTATTATTTACATATGCAAGTGGCATATGTAGGTGTAGGTTTCCGTCAGATGTATCCTCTTGTTTTCAACAAATAAATGTTAATGTTAATGGTATAGGGATGTTTTTATATTTTATAAATTATATAAATGTTAATGTTGTATTTTTTAACCTAATTTCTCTTCCAACAATTCGTAAGTAGCAACCAACACAATATCGTTCCAACATGAAAAATTAAGATCGATTCCTTTTTAAAAGAAAATGAAATACGTTTTATATAAGTGTTAATGTTTTATTTTCTTGCCCATTTTCCATTCATATATAAATTATATAGGTGTTAATATTTTATTTTCTAACGTATTTTATAGTCTTCTATGTATAAAAGAAATAAAATCCATGGATTTACCCGCATCGAGTGATGGACGTGAAAGTGGACCCAAATCTAGCACCCGCCATTTTAATTCATGGATTTGGGTGGCACCAAATTCACGGATTCCACCCGTTACTCAACCCTAAAGGAAAATCAAAGATTTATCTGTTTTGATTCCACCATGGACCCAATAAAAGAGAAAAATGACTTGGTAAATGCGCAAAATTATTGGTTTGTGCATTGCGTTCCCAGATCAACCGCACGTCTCTTCTTAAGCTGCGCAGGTCCCCTTCTTAAGCTGCGCAGGTCCCCTTAAACCGCCCACTACGTTTCCCTTTTCCTTTTCCGTATAATATTTTTATTCTATTTAATCTCACCTAATCCAATTTACTTCCCAAATTATATTTTACAAATGAATAGCCGCATCCAAATGTAATCAAATTTGTGCATTTTTAACATGTTTCCCATCAATCTTGGTATAGGGGCGGCAAGTGTGATAGCAATGTCCCTCTTATTGGTTAGGGGGTGTAGATTGACTAGATTACCCTTTTCAACTTAAATCAACCAAAATCAAATCATTTTTTTTCATCTTCTTCTTAAAACTGAAAATTTCATCGTCTTCGATTAATCGGCGATTTGAAAAATGTTCGGAAAAATCCAGTTAGGGTTTAGTTTATCGTGTTGGATTTAAGTTAAATTAGTATCAAAAATTAGGGTTTTGTATGAAAATTGAAATTGAAATTTCTAGGTTTATGCGAGTTACTGTTGATTTTAACTCAATTACGAACCGTAACTGGAGATTTTGATGTTAATACGGTTGGTAATAGTTCAATTACCAACCGTATGTTCTTATAACTGAGAATTTTCTTCAGTTAAGGTTGGTATCAAGCATTTAATTACACACCGTAACTCAGTTACGGTTGGTAAACTAAAGATACGGTTGGTATCGAGCATTTAGTTATCAATTGTAACTGGTTTTACGATTGGATTTTAACCAAATTTAACCAGTTACGGTTAGTCACGAGCAAAATTGCAACCGTAAGTTCTTCTGAAAATTCAAAAGTTTCGATTTTGTATGTACTTTAGAGAATTTTGAGCGAGAAAAAGCTAATGGGAACTAATTTAGAAGTATACCGGGTCACTGGAATCACTCATTTTTGTTGAGTGAATCAAAATCTAGGGTTTCACAAATATCACATAAGTGTTCTTTTTCTTCTCCTCTAAACTTTTTATTTTTATAACTCTAAAAATCTAATTTTTGAGTTATAATAAGTGAAAATTAATTATCAACACTAATCTTAATAATGATGAATTCTTCGATAACATCTTTATGCATCACTGATCTGAACATTATTCTTAGTATTAATACAATTCTCATTATACCTCTCAAACTTCCACAAGAAGAAGATGAAACCTGTTGTTTTCGTTGATTTTACTCACACAATGATTTCTCTTCTCAAAATTTCAAGCTTGTACCTTCTTTTTTGGGTGTGGCGCTTCCACAAGAAGAAGATGAAACCTATACATCTTTCCAACCGTCACCAGAGACGCTACTCCACTATCAGGGCAAGATACTGGAAGATCCGGAAGAAGCCGACCTCCTTTTAGCACTGTTGATTCGATGAAAAGACGAAAGATACTTCAGCAGGACGCGTTATAGATGAAGAGGCTCGCGTTTCTCTTGAACGCCCGTAGAAGGGGATAAGCAATCCAATTTTCGTCACACGTGAAGATCGGGGAAGGACTTCTCCAAAATCGAAAGCAATGGAAATCAACAACTCTCCCCGAGTTCACGGAGACCCTTCTTCTCGTTTCGGGACCCTCATAATTGGAACTTCGCCCACAAAGTCGTACAAAGATATGATGAAACAGTTATGTGAGATTCTATATTTCTCCAAGGCATAGCATCAAGACATATTTGCATCTCTCAACCGCACTGCATCAGGAAAACAGGCGTTTCCGGCTAGGGAAGTCGTTCCCAAACCCCAACCTCTCCTAGAAAGCACGATCGACAGATGTAATTGGGGACTCCTAACCTCTTTTCTCTTGAGGGATGTCGAGTTTGACAGAACGTGACGCGGCCTCCGACTTCAAAATGGTAGCCGTCAAGGCACTGAGAGTTGCAAGATATCGTTTCAACGTTCTCTCCAGAAGTAGCTCCGCATCAACGTTCTTCCGAAGTAGCTACGCATCAACGTTCTCAGATGGCTTCGCTTCAATGCCACTCCTTCCTGCAAAGGGTCGTGCCGCCACACTCCCCATATCAAGGAACATAATCACAGCCAGCCAATCATCGTAGTCATGGACACCTTTTAATCAATCTCGCCAAAACTCGTGATCATGGACAGTTTGCACGCTTACGCATCCAGCCAATCCTTTTACGTCCACGGAAGCCCATAGAATATCAGCCAACCTACTTTGTTACCACGATAATGTAGTTTCTCTTAATTACATCTCCTACCAAGAACTGTTGCCCCTCATTCGTTGATACCAGCCAGAGCTTCACCGCAGCAGCAATTACTACAAAGATGGAAACACGTAAACCATACTTGAGAACGGAAGATATACACGGGATCCCTTCACCTGTCAAAGCTACGAAGAACAGTCCACCAAAAATCCGTACCCACAACAAGGTCCTCTACTCTTCAAGGGTGCAACGCAAGAACATCAGCACCTCTCTATCTAGAAGACGCCTTCAACACTTTACGAGGCCGCGGAGGATCCCGATCCTGCACTATCCAGAATATATCATCATGTAATTTCTGAGCATCCCAGTGTCACATCCAGAAGAGTACGATAGGCTTATATCAAATCCCGTGGAGGGGGGATTCAAGGCGATATAATGAAAGTAGGTCATGCATGGGGACTACCAGCGTGAGATGCTTTCACTCCCCTCAACCAGGTTATTACTGATTTCAACATCATCACTATCGAGGTTTTACGAGCCGCGGGAATTTCTCAACATGAATCCGTACATGTGCACCGAAAACTCCAAAAGCACGCGGTAAGGTTACATTCACGTATTCATCCATTCCATCATATCAAACCGAAGTATGACCGGGGACTTCTCGCCGCATCCCATTTCGTAAGATAGAGCCCTAAATCAGCGTCCTCCAAGTCTCAGCGAGTCAACAAGGACGGATTCGAAGGAAGGGGAACGACTAGGTCATCCTCGTCGATAACAGTGACGCATGCTCCAATAGGGTATCTCTGCACAAAAGGGAAATTTTCCATTTATACAACAAGCGGTGGTAAAGTGTACGACAGTCCGCCAAAGAAGAAGAAAACATACCGGTATGATTTTCTTAACCCGAATAACCTTTGTTGGGATGCTCATGCAAGAGTCAGACCTCGCGCTTTCATCTAGAGAACCTGACTGGTTAGAAGATGATTCGAATCTGCGTGACATGAAAAAGAGAGAAATTCAACAAGAAGAGCCTTTTCTCAAACGAGGGAGATGATGCAGTTTCTTTGGGTTTGAATACAGAACCTTTAAAAAGGAAAGGAAGCAATGAGGGACATAACGCTTCCAGATTTTTTGGCATGAACGATGCCCTAATCAAAGCCGCGCGTGAAGAAAAGGCAAAATAAGGAAACTTTGCTATCTGTAGAAACACCTACTCCCTCCTTGTTCACACCGCTCCCATCAAGTCACGTCAGCAAGCACGTTCAGTTTCCCTACCTTGCGCCGGTCCCACCAGCAAGCACGCTCAGTTTCCCAACTCGCAACCACTTCCCAATGCCGCCCAAGTTGCATCGCCCCCACCAATCACGCCAACTTCCAATGACCGCTCAAGTCCCGCCAGCAAGCACGCACAGCTTCCCCACCTTGCACCGGTCCCACCAGCTAGCACACTCAGTTTCCCAACTCACGCCAATTTCCCAACGTCGCCCAAGCTGCACCGGCCCCACCAATTGTGCCGACCTCTCCGATTTGTGCAAAACTACCAGAGGCAAGGATTCCAAATCCTATTTATAAAAGGTCGAGACAAGCCTCCTCAATTCTCTTTACGGTTTGTTTGTAGATAGTTTGTCACCATCTTATGCTTACCTCGCAACAAAGCCCCCTGTTCCGAGCTAAGCGGGGGGACTTAATGTTGATGGTGGTTTTTAAACAAGGGGTAAAATCGTAAAACCCCATGACCTAGTGTTACCCGCAACACATTAACTAAGAGCATTTAACTCGTGTGTAAATAATTAATAGGGGTATTTTTTCAAAATACCAGATTAGGGTTTTCGACACGTAACCCTAATTCCAAAACCAAGCCGCACACCGCGCACCATGGCAACAATGCCAAACCAAGCCGCACACCGTGTACCATGGCAACAATGCAAAACCAAGCCGCACACTGTGCACCATGGCAACAATGCCAAACCAAGCCACACACTGCGCACCATGGCAACAATGCCAAACCAAGCCGCACATCGCGCACCATGGCAACAATGCCAAACCAAGCCGCACACTTCGCACCACGGCAACAATGCCAAACCAAGCCGCACACGCGCACCATGGCAACAATGCCAAACCAAGCGCACATCGCGCACCATGGCAATAACGTTGAGAACCAAGCCGCACAATGCGCACCATGGAAGCGACGCCAAAACCAAACTACATATCGCACTCATTGGCAACCATGCCAAACTAAGCCGCTATGCCATTGGCACATGCCAAATATAGAGCCCTAGGCTTGCAAAACCTGCAACTAGGACAACATGGCCGTACGTGCCATTGGCACATGCCAACACGTACCACAAGCCATATTTCCAAGCCGCTATGCCATTGGCACATGCCAAATATAGCGCCCTAGGCTTGCAAAACGTGCAACTAGGTCAACATGGCCGTACGTGCCATTGGCACATGCCAACACGTACCACAAGCCATATTTCCAAGTCGCTATGCCATTGGCACATGCCAAATATAGCGCCCTAGGTTTGCAAAATGTGCAACTAGGTCAACATGGCCGTACGTGCCATTGGCACATGCCAACACGTACCACAAGCCATATTTCCAAGCCGCTATGCCATTGGCGCATGCCAAATATATCTCCCTAGGCTTACAAACCATGCAACCTAGGCCGAGTCAGCCACGCATGCCATTGGCATATGCCAACATGCTCGCTGGTAGCTTTTCCTACCAAGGCCATGGCCCTAACGGCCACGCATGCCATTGGCACATGCCAACATGCTCATTGGTAGCTTTTCCTACCAAGGCCATGGCCCTAACGGCCACGCATGCCATTGGCACATGCCAACATGCTCGCTGGTAGCTTCTCCTACCAAGGCCACGGCCCTAACGGCCACGCATGCCATTGGCACATACCAACATGCTCGCTGGTAGCTTTTCTTACCAAGGCCACGGCCCTAACGGCCACGCATGCCATTGGCACATACCAACATGCTCGCTGGTAGCTTTTCTTACCAAGGCCACGTCCCTAATGGCCACGCATGCCATTGGAACATGCCAAACACACACGCTGGTAGCCTAACTTGCAAACCGTGCAACCTACCACCAAGGCATTCCGCACATGCCATTGGCACATGCCAAACACACACGCTGGTAGCCTAACTTGCAAACCGTGCAACCTACCACCAAGGCATTCCGCACATCCCATTGGCACATGCCAAACACACACGCTGGTATCCTAACTTGCAAACCGTGCAACCTACCACCAAGGCATTCCGCACATGCCATTGGCACATGCCAAACACACATCTTTGGTAGCCTAACTTGCAAACCGTGCAACCTACCACCAAGGAATTCCGCACATGCCAAACACACACGCTTATTTGGTAGCTTAACTTGCAAACCGTGCAATCTACCACCAAGGCATTCCACACACGTCATTGGCACATGCCACATGCGCCCCTAGCACCACCACTTGCACTCAAGATGCAACCAACACTCGAGACATCAACATAAACTGGGGGATGCTTTCCAGGGTTTTGGTTTGGCGGTCACAGCTTGAAGCGTACACTACGCTCACACTAAGAAAGCGTGAAAAGGAATAAAGCGGTCAAATAAATGAGGAAATAATGGTGAAAACGTTTTCACCCATTAACACCATCGGTTACCACCTCCTTCCATTATTTCACCCTTTACTCTCTTCCTTCATGAGACCGAGGTACGTTTCAATCTCGACTTGTATAAATAGGTCTTACCTATTTCCACCATAGAACAAGTCTCGGTCGGGAGAAAAATACTACACTCTCGTAAAGGCAACTTTGCAAGCTCTCCCAAAAGCTTTCATCTCTTGCAAGCTTCCCAAGCTTTTACTTTCTCGATACAAGTCGAGATACTACTCTCCCGCACTATTCGGTCTCAACACCTTTCTTGGCTTCCCTCCCCAAATCAACCCTTATCTTCCACTTTGTGACCGAAGCAAGTCCGGAACGCCATTTCTTGGTTTAGGTAGGACTTGTGCAGCATTGATCTCTCGAATCTATAAAGTGCTCACGTGCAAGCACATTTGTTTAGGGTTTGAACCAGTTTCTCACTCACCTACCGAATTTACCGAAATCGGCAGAAACGATTTTTACCCATAAACACCATGATACGGTGATCAAGATTGTTTGCCTTTGTTCTCTTAGATTCAGACTGTGTTACGACCTAAGATGTTGTTCGTTTCTTTTTGCTTTGTGTACTGATTAGTTTGGAGTAATTGCTGAATGATGAGCTGTTTGATTAGTCTTTGTGTTTGTCAAAACAAGTCCTAAAAACAGATTCTAGACTTTTTTAAGAAGCATTGGCAAGGCTGATAATAATTGTACAAGTGACAATGAAGAAGTTAAAGGTGTTGAAAACCCATCATCAGTTTATCATAGACAACTATTCGTTATATTAGTTTATGTTGAATATTTGCTTGAGATTCAATATTGATTGTTGCGGCATCAGTTTATATAACGGGAATAGTTGATTGTTTTAGATAGATTCAATCAGTTGTTGTTGCATGCAATAGTGGTGGTTTGTTTTTCCCTAATTCCGATTTTGTGGCTTACCATGAATTGATTGAGGTTACTTAGATAATGATGATGATGATTGATTTAGGAATTACTTTGATAAAGAATGTTTTAGTACAATTCCTTGTACATTTCTCACAGTCCGTAATTATTACTCAAACTACTTATGTTTTGGATTATATGTTACCTGTGAATGCAAAAGTAGATATGGCTGATTGTATTTTCCTCCTTGTTAGTTGAGAGATACTGATTGTATTTATTCAATCTTTTTAACAGGTACTCTATCTGTCATCCTAAATTTTCTGCGTGCAAACCCGTTTGTAGTAGCCCTTGCATTGATTATAGTACGTTGTTTTATGGCTGCACTGATGTACCATAAAAGAAACAGAATAAGAAATAAGAAATTTCTTCTTCCAGCAAGTTCCTTTAGATATTCCTTTAGTTTTGCCCACTCTTGTTTTTGATGGAACTAAACATGAGAAGGATGAGTGTATGATCTGTATGGAAGATTTTGAGGATGGGGATCTACTGAGCATAATGCCGTCGTGTGTACATATTAGTTTGGAATAATGGTGTGTTGTTTAATGATTAAGTCTTTTCTCCTTGACAAAACAACTCTTAACATTACCAAGAAATCATTTTCATTTGATCAGAACCCAATAAACTTTGGGATGTCAGCAACGGGGGCATAAGATGATGAGAACACTGAGCACTTTATCATAACCTCAGCAGCCACTTTTGTTAGACCTTAGCGCGGCATGTGTTTGGTTGTAGCATAATGATTTCTCCTCTCAAAATTCAAGTTTGGTCCATATTGGAATGAGGTTTTTGTTTCGGCAATCACGGTAAGCAATTTATTTATTATATATTTTCTTAGGGTTTTGTTGGTTTTCATTACTTAGTCTATTGTTTGATTTTTGGCTCATAAAAGTTTTTTCGTGGGAAGTTTTTCTCTTTTGCTAATTCAGGGAAGCCAGGAAGAAGTCACAAACATGACCGGCTACCCTCTGAATTAGATTTACAATTTTGGTAGATCACTCTTGTTATACATTATACAGCTGCTAGTTTTTGCTTACAATCTGGCGATGGCAATGCATGTGAGTTATTATACAATTTCAGTTAGCAGCTGCTAGTTGTACTCTAAAAAATAAAAAATTGTCATGTACGTTATTTCTCCTATTTATTTTTATTTTTTTCCCTATTTTTCATTTTTATTGGTTTCTGATTTACTAGTTTTTGCTTTGATTTTGGTAGAGATAGTGTCGGTTTTGTTGGGTTTTGCTGGTTTTAAGTTATGATGTATGAGAAATACCACACCATTGAAACCTTTGGATGTCAGGAACATATTGTTAAGAAGAGTTGCAAGAACTCGCCGATCAAAAAAAAAAAAAAAAAGTTGTAAGAACTATGTTTTTGTCACGTTCATAAGGGTACAAGTTATTTAGTTTGTTACAGTGTTGTGATTAAGATTTTATGACTTTAAGAAACAAAATCCCCCATTTCTTTCTTTTAGCATCCTTGTTGTGTAATGCAGACTGTGTAGGCAAAATGCTGAAGAGTGTATGTTTGATTAGTCTTTTCCTTTGCAATGAATGTGCAAGAATTTCTGCTCTCCCAGGTTTTGTATGTCTGTGTAACAGTCTTATGGCATTTGTAAGAACTATAAAGACTTCAAGAAATGATTATCAATTTCAAGGAATTGCCTTTTGGATAAAATTGCTGGTAGCAAATTAGGGTCAAAAATCTATTCAGTTGACAATTCAAAGTGGGATTTCTCTTTGAAATGTAAGTCTCCATGCCATGGTATATTGAAAATGAATGCAATGAATTGGATTCAAATACGTGGTGATAGAATTCTCTTCCTGAAAATGTTAGTTTTACTAGGATTTTTTCCCCTAATAAAATCCGACTAAGAGGAAAAAAAAAAAAAAAAATTCAACACCATAAATAAAATTGAAGGGGTAGAAATCCTTACCTTACCTCTCACTAAAGTCCAGTAAAATGCAAGACACAGCGGTAAAACTGGAGCTGGCTCTGTCGCTTGAATTTTGTTTTACCACTCATTCCAAGATTTAGCTAATATGTTCCTTAGTGGCTGCAATGCTTCCTTCAACAGGCTTATTCCGGCTAAATTTCCCGGGGTTGTACCATTCCAATGCTCAGATATAAGGAAATTGGTACCCCTTAGCAATGTTGTATAATTTGGATGTTGTGTAGGTAAATGTGGGCATCCTATTGCTCTAAAAACATTCGTGATCGTTGGATCATATATCCATCCATCCCTCCATCTCTCTCAAACCTAAAAGCACAGGGCACTGTTCTCTCTATATATATACCTCTTCCGCCGTCTGCACCTTTACTAAACCAACATTTTTCTTGTTTCAGATCTCATATTTTTTTTGCAAAACTTCTTTCTCCGGATGAAGATGGATTCTTCAATAACAACTGTATGTATCATTGATCTCAAGATCACTGTTTGTACCATGAGTAAAAATGACACATAATGGGCAAGAATGCTACTTAAATCACCTTTGGCCCTCATCCAAGCCTGCCACCATCTTACTGACTGAAGTAGCTACCAGATAATCCAGTGATCCATGAAGTCAACGCCTGGTCAACTTAATGCCGTTTCGGAAAAAATGCCTCTGTTATACTATCAGGAAAAAATGCCGTTTCTTCAGTCAGGAAAAGTGATACTTTTACTCAGTTTCGGGAAAAGTGATACTTTCGCGCCGTTTCGGAAAAAATGATACTTTCGCTCCGTTTCAGAAAAAAGTATCACTTTTCCCGAAACTGAGTGAAAGTATCACTTTTCCTGAAATGGGGTGAAGCATCACTTTTTCTGAAACGGGACGAAAGTAATCGTAGACAAAAAATAGCAATCCATATAAAGCTGCTGTAGGACGGTTTTGCAAGGTAGCCTTGTAGAACATGGAACACTGTTATTGATATTGTTGTGTAGTTTCCCATGTATGTCTTGATAATTGATGCAATGGCAACTAAGAAATCCAGAAATAACTAGTTTCATATACCATAAAACTGATTGGCCGCTGCACAAGGGTGGCAGTTCCTGTTACCATACCCGGAAAGGAAAACAAAACAGTAGACCAACACAAAAATACATTTTTAAGGTAACCTAAACTACTGTGGCTTTCCCTCAAAGCAACAGTACGATTCCGAAAACCATGAAGTAGACGAACATGAAAACGCATAGAAATAGGGCCAGTGAACTAAATTGATGCAAGTCGAAAACACAAAAAAAAAAAAAAAAATCATCTTTATCGGAATGGGAGTAATGCTTCAGATTACAAACAACATTAGATTAAAAATATGGAAACAAAGAATCCTATCTACAGGAAAATACT
The DNA here is from genome assembly GCA_023531295.1 of Papaver armeniacum. Classification (NCBI taxonomy): domain Eukaryota; kingdom Viridiplantae; phylum Streptophyta; class Magnoliopsida; order Ranunculales; family Papaveraceae; genus Papaver; species Papaver armeniacum. Next base: position 64,529 of record JAJJWW010004223.1, read on the forward strand.
CGGCCAACGTATCTGGTATCACCAATTTATATCAACTGCATCTGGAGTTGGTGCCATACTTACACTTCAAAAAGCTTACCCCGGCTGGTAATAAGGGGTACTTAATTGCTTTGGGGGTGTACCAATCCAATGCATGGATATATTAGTAATCTTGTTACCCTAAAAGAATTCCTAACAGTTGGATCATCCATCCTATTTATCTTTCTACTCTGATACCCTAAAATATAAAGGTACCCTATATATGTTTCCTCCTCTGCCGCACCTCGCATCTATTTTTCTTCTTGTTTCAGATCTGAAAATTTTTGTAAGAATTCTTTCTATGGGTGATGATGGATTCTTCAGTAATATCTTTATCTCTCACTAATCTGACCTCCATTCTTACTACTACTCTCATTATTGTACCTCTGAAATTAGTAGAAGAAAAAAAGATAATGATAAACCTATTGTTGGTGTTGATTCTCTAGCACAATGATTTCTCCTCTCAAAATTCAAATTTGTATTGTTTTCTTTTCACAAAATTGGTTAAAAAGACCAAAATTAAAATTTCCTGGTGTTTATGGGTAAAAATCGTTTCTGCCGATTTCGGTAAATTCGGTTGAGTGAGAAACTGGTTCAAACCCTAAACAAATGTGCTGCACGTGAGCACTTTATAGATTCGAGAGATCAATCTGTACAAGTCCGGCCTAAACCAAGAAATGGCCGTTCCAGACTTGCTTCGGTCACAAAGTGGAAGAGAAGGGTTGATTTGGGGAGGGAAGCCAAGAAAGGTGTTGAGACCAGAATAGTTCTGGGAGAGTAGTATCTCGACTTGTATCATAAAGTAAAAGCTTGGGAAGCTTGCAAGAGATGAAAGCTTTTGGGAGAACTTGCAAAGTTGCCTTTCTGAGAGTGTAGTATTTTTCTCCTGACCGAGACTTGTTGTCCGGTGGAAATAGGTAAGACCTATTTATACAAGTCGAGATTGAAACGTACTGGCCTCATGAAGGAAGAGAGTAAAGGGTGAAATAATGAGAGGAGGTGGTAACCGCAAGGTGTTTATGGGTGAAAACGTTTTCACCATTATTTCCTCATTTATTTGACCGCTTTATTCCTTTTCACGCTTTCTTAATGTGAGCGTAGTGTACGCCGCAAGTCATGACCGCCAAACCAAAACCCTGGAAAGCATCCCCCGTTTGTGTTGATATCTCGAGTGTTGGTTGCACCTTGAGTGCAAGTGGCGCTGCTAGTGGCGCGTGTGGCATGTGCCATTGGCATGTGCGGAATGCCTTGGTGGTAGGTTGTACGTTGAGTGCAAGTGGCAATGCCAAGGCTGCTAGTGGCGTGTGTGGCATGTGCCAATGGAATGCGGAATGGTGGTAGGTTGCACGGTTTGCAAGTTTAGGCTACCAGCGTGTGTGTTTGGCATGTGCCAATGGCATGTGCGGAATGCCTTGGTGGTAGGTTGCACGGTTTGCAAGTTAGGCTACCAGCGTGTGTGTTTGGCATGTGCCAACGACATGCGTGGCCGTTAGGGCCGTGGCCTTGGTAGGAAAAGCTACCGGCCGAGCATGTTGGAATGTGTCAATGGCATGCGTGGCCGTTAGGGTCATGTGGCCTTGGTAAGAAAGGCTACCCGGCGAGCATGTTGGCATGTGCCAATGGCATACGTGGTCGTTAGGTCCGTGGCCTTGGTAGGAAAAGCTACCTGCGAGCATGTTGGCATGTGCCAATGGCATGCGTGGCCGTTAGGGCCGTGGATTTGGTAAGAAAAGCTACCAGCGAACATGTTGGCATGTGCCAATGGCATGCGTGGCCGTTAGGGCCGTGGCCTTGGTAGGAAAAGATACCAGCGAGCATGTTGGCATGTGCCAATGGCATGCGTGGCCGTTAGGGCCGTGGCCTTGGTAGGAAAAGCTACCATCGAGCATGTTGGCATGTGCCAATGGCATGCGTGGCCGTTGGAGGTCGTGGCCTTGGTAGGAAAAGCTACTGCGAGCATGTTGGCATGTGCCAATGGCATGCGTGGCCGTTAGGGCCGTGGCCTTGGTAGGAAAAGCTACCAGCGAGCATGTTGGCATGTGCCAATGGCATGCTTGGCCTACTTGGCCTAGGTTGCATGGTTTGTAAGCCTAGGGCGCTACATTTGGCATGCGCCAATGGCATAGCGGCTTGGAAATATGGCTTTTGGTACGTGTTGGCATGTGCCAATGGCACGTACGGCCATGTTGACCTAGTTGCACGTTTTGGAAGGTTAGGGCACTATATTTGGCATGTGCCAATGGCATAGCGGCTTAGTTTGGCATGGTTGCCAATGAGTGCGATATGTAGTTTGGTTTTGGCGTCGCTGCCATGGTGCGCAGTGTGCGGCTTGGTTTTGGCGTTGTTGCCATGGTGCGTAGTGTGCGGCTTGGTTTGGCATTGTTGCCATGGTGCGCAGTGTGCGGCTTGGTTTGGCATTGTTTCCATGGTGCGCATTGTGCGGCTTGGTTTGGCATTGTTGCCATGGTGCGCAGTGTGCGGCTTGGTTTGGCATTGTTGTCATGGTGCGCAGTGTGCGGCTTGGTTCGGCATTGTTGCCATGGTGCGCGAGCATGTGCGGCTTGGTTCGGCATTGTTGCCATGGTGCGTGGTGTGCGGCTTGGTTTGGCATTGTTGCCATGGTGCACAGTGTGCGGCTTGGTTTTGGAATTAGGGTTCTGTGTCGAAAACCCTAAACTGGTATTTTGAAAAAATACCCCTATTAATTATTTACACCTGAGTTAAATGCTCTTAGTTAATGTGTTGCGGGTAACACTAGGTCATGGGGTTTTACGATTTTACCCCTTGTTTAAAAACCACCATCAACACCTGGGTGAAAAGGACAGTTAGATTTTGATACCGTTTAAATGGACAAAAATTTAAAAATAGGCAGGATGTAACCAGTTTCATCTTGCCCATTTTCAAATACTTTTTCTTATTTTTAATTTACACAAGATGCATCCAGTTTCATCCTCCCTATTTTTTAAGTTTAAGCCAGGATGAATACAGTTTCATCCTTGCTATTTTGCTTGTGTCCATTTCACCCATAAAAAATTTTACTCATCCATTTGAATCGTGTTTTAAACTTTTTTGGACAAATGACCCATTTTCCGTTTTATTTTCCGGATATTTGGTTCCCGTTGTTTGTGTAAGTTCTTCATTTCATTATAATTTTTCTAGGGTTTTTTTTTGGTTTTCATTATTTGTATATTATTTGATTTTAAGCTTATCTGTGTGCAGGTTTTTTGTTTTTTTCAAACTAACCCGAAACATGACTACGTGATTCCCATACAAATTTGATATCGTGCATCAGATTTGCTAGAACATTCTGATTATATAGGGTTATCAAATGTAAGCAAGTTATTAGTTTTTTTGGAATTTTTGGTTTTAAGTTGTTATCAGATTTTGATTGATGCTTTGAGCTTTGTACATAAGAATTAAATTGCATATGTTGTGATACAGATATCCTAAGTTTGGAAATACAATTTGATCAATTGCAGGCAGAACCTAGTGCACTACAACACCCTAGAAACTTTCGGATACTATGAACAAGACATATTACTAAGAAGAGTGGTATGAACTATGTTCAGGTCACGATCATAAAATAGGATTCTGATATTCCTTACTTTTAGAAAGGGTATACTTATCTAGTTTGTTGTGACCAAGATTTTCTGCCTTTAAACTTTAGCTTAAGAAACAATGTTCTCTCATTTCTTTGCGTTTCTATGTAGTAGTTTAGAAATATTGCTGAAGAGTGAGCTGTTTGATTTGTCTATTCTCAAGTCTTAACATTATTAGGAAATCGTTCGTATTGCAGATTTTGAGTGATGATGTTAAGCGGGAGAAACTGTTGGATGTCAACATTACGGGAGAACTGAACACCTGATGGATGCATGTTTACAAATTGAGCACTTTTTAAACCCTGATCCTATCTCGTAAGACCATTACTTCTAATTACACTTATTGTAGGAAAGTCTGTAAACATGGAAGATGAAGCAATGGAACTGCAATTCAAATGTGACTGATTTATGGATTTTGAAAACAACTTGAATCAGAAAAGAACTTTCTGGTTATAACGTATGAGATATTTGAAACGTTTGATTGGTCCATGGAAGATCGTTCAATTAGTCCTTGGAAGATATAAATGAAACCTAAGTTTGGGATTCAATTAATGTACAAGGTTCTCTTGCACACTTATTCTTTTGCTAAACATTTTTCCAGCCTTTCAAAATGTACAAAATATTATTGTATCTACCTTTATAATTAGCCATGGAATTAAGCCTCTATTGCAAAAATCACTATTCATGCCCGTGGCATGTGTGGATGTTCTTTTTTTACTACTCTGAATCTCTGATCAACTCTAGTTATTTAGCGTTGTTATCCTTCAATTGTGTTCATGTATGGTAGGTTGCATAAGTTCTCTTCTTCTAAGAGGATTTTGCAGCCATGAGACGCTGATTTTGTGTTTCTGTTAAGACTTTTGTCCATTAGCAGATTATGGTTCTCATCAATTTTTGGAAAATTGACCAATTTTTAGCTCTTACTAAACTGCAAGTTTAGTGCCACATGACCATTGATGTTACAATTTCCCAATGGCATTTGTGTAATTAATCCTGGGTATCTCCCTACCCTGCAGGTTTCTCCAATAACATTCTTTGAATGACGATGGATTCTCCAATAACATTTTTATTTCTTAATGATCTGAACACTATTATGCTTCTCAAACTACGAAAAGAAGAAGACATGTTGTTGCTGTTGGTTCACTCACACAATGATTTCTCCTCTCAAAATTCAACTTTGTTCGATGTTGCACGGGAAGACTTGGATTTGGTTTCTGGGTAAGCTCTTGTGTATTTTTTTTATGTTTTTTTTTTTTAGTTTTCATTACTTTGTCTATTGTTTGATTTTAGGCTCATAAAAGTTTTAATTTTTTTTTTCCCCCTGCAGGTTTCTTTTACTGTCTTCCATGTGGGGAAATTTGTTTGGATCTCAGAAAGATTTAACTACTCTGAGATGATGGAGATATAATTAGCCGCTGCAAATGGTGGTGGCAAAAATAAGAATCGGCAGGTAAGTCATTCTTCTCCTATTTATTCTAGTTTTTACTACTTTATTAGTTTCTGGTTTTAAGTTGTTAATAGTTTTTGATCGATGCTTTGAACTTTGTATATGAGTGTGGTTTTTGCTAGCTAGTTTCAAGTTATGATCGATGGATACATGATGTTAGATAACAAGAATTGCATGTGTGATTGAGAAATCCTATAGTTTGAAAATGTTATTGATGAATTGCAAAATCTCGTTACACCATAGAAACTTTCAGATGTTAGGGACAGGTGTCACAAGTGTAGTTAGAAGAGTGAACTATGTTTCGGCCACATTCATAGCGTTGGATTCTGATTTGCATAATTTTTGTATGCTTGTTCTGTAATTCGGACTGCTTAGTGATGTTGCTGGTTTCTTTTTGTTTTTTTGAGATACTTGTTATTTTGGAATAATTGCTGAAGGGTATGATGTTTGATTAGTCTTTACTCCTTGACAAAACAAGTCTAATTGACATTATCATAAAATCATTTGAATTGCAGAACATTTAGTGACTCCAATACACCCAAGTCGGATGTCAGCAACAGGGAGGGAGCAGCATGAGAACAAGTGATGGAAGCATGTTTACAGATTGATGTGAAATCCTTTGCAGCAACTTTTCAGTCTTCGAATGAAGCACTTGAGTTTGAGTGGTCGGTTCTGGAAGAGATTTGTAGGGAAGGAAGGAAGAAGCCTGAATTGTGTGGAAGTTTTCCCTCCCCCACCAAAGCCTATTTGTCAGTGTTTTTTTACACAAAATACCCATGAATTTGTGTTCTGATACATTGTTTTCCTTCACAATTCACACATGAGAATTGGTTTTTCCTTCAATACTTTCGATCTTTTTCCATTGTGGCTACACGAATATTCCGTGATGTGTACAAAACCAATTAATAGGCTTTCTCAAAAGTGACTCTTTGACGTAAATTTCATTTTGCTTCGTTCAGTTGGCAGCCTAGGGAACACCCACAAGATTGTTGTAGCTAGGCTTTGTCAAACTTGAAGCCAGATTCTTTGTCAAATTTGTATGATCATGGTATGCAAAAAAGTAGCACCACCACCTCCACAAGCTGTACTGCAAGCATTCAAGATAAAAAATGATGGGATTTTTGAGTTTTACCCCCTAGACAAATTAGTTATCTAACACTACCCCCTAATTTGTTAATACTAACAACTTTCCCCTCTAAACTAAAATTTTGTACTAATATACCCCTACCATGTAGGGAAAGAAGATATGAACGTTCTATTTTCTTCGGGGTAAGTCATATGACTCATATCACAGTAGATACATGGTTATAATTGATATGATTCATATGAAATTAAAGAAGATAGCTAAGAGCAACTGCAGTGGGCGACTAAACCCATTTATTTGGTAAAAAAATCAGGCGTAGCGGGACGGACCATCGACCAAATTCCATACCATCGACTAAATCCCAGACTATATTTGGTCTGGGACCAAGACCAAACCCAAATTTTTAGTCGAGCGAACGTATAATTAACGCCCCACACCAGGCGAACGTATAGTTAACGCCCCACAACAGGCGTGCATAAAGTTAACGCCCCACACTAGGCGATAACTATACGTTCGCCTGGCTATTTTTTTTTTTTTAATATGTTGGGGCGGGCATTATACCTTCGCCCCATCATTTGATATTTGTTCTCTTGAATGGGGCGGGCATTATACCTCCGCCCCATAAACTTTTTTTTTTTTTTTTTTTTGTTTTTTTCCCAAGCACGTGAACAAGATCTCGCTCCATCGGGCGAACTTATAATGTACGCTCCACCATCGGGCGAACTTATAATGTACGCTCCACCGTCGGGCGAACTTATAATTTACGCCCCACCAAATTTAGTCTTCTGCCCGTAGTGTCACAGCACGGACTAAACCCAAATTTCGATCTTTTTTTCCCTCTTTGGTCTTTGGTTATGCTCGCACCACTGCATTTGCTCTAAGTACATCTAATACGTTTATTGAAGAGTAAACAATTAGATAGCTCGTGCCAATGTTTTTCTTTGACCTCGACATCTTGCTTGTGACTTGTATGAGTGTTGCTCGCTCTGGTACAACACAGGCACCAGTAAAACTAACATGTATTACTCGGAAACAATTTTTCTTATACTTTTGAGACAACCTTTGTTTTTAATCTCAATTTTGCTATTTTGATAGTAGAATTTCTTAGTGCAACTAATTTCATAGGTCCTTATGCACATCTAGTTTATCATATTAAAGTGTTTTTGTTTAATCGTTCATATATATCATTGTAATGCTGTACATATTTGTATACAATATGTAAAGAAAAGAAAAGAAAAATGTTTCGATTATGAACTTTCAAATCTTAAATTCATAGTATCCAGAATTCCATCCATCGAGCAAAACTTACCCTGGTTATTACTTCTGAATTTTTAACTTTTATTGTTTTTTCTATACATTTTCTATATCTTTGATGTCTAGTAGATACAATCGACCAAATTGTCCTAACGCTTAAATTAACTATTCCACAGTGTCTAGACGCACAACCCAACAAATCACATTTTACTTTACTCCAACATAATTTCCAGTTTACCCCAACATCTCATCCTCCTTATACATATCTAATTTCAATTTCACTCATATGTTTGATTCCGTCCAATCTCTTATTTTTTCAAAAACTTTTGAATGCAAAAGTGATTTATATATACAAAATAAAACCTATCATGGAAAACAAAAGTAAAGTTAGTTCATGAATGTGCAGCTGCTCATACATTTTCATAGTCTATTATAATAGCACTTGGAAGTTAACATTTAACTTCTGGAAATAAAAAAGTCATAAGTTAATTCGGGAATACAATTCAAAATGATTTAAAATTTTATATCTGATTTTAACTTCTCCGATTAATTTCTGCTTTAAGTATCTAGACACCCTATTGTAGAGCGTTTGCATACACTTTCAAATATAACTTTTCGACATCTAAAAATAAATAAATTAAAAATCGGGTGAGGCACAAAATCTAAGAGTAACTTCTGGAAGCAGAAAAATTATATGTTTTTTGTGAAACAAATCCTTTTTATTTATGCTTTTATGGAATTGACTTCTACTTTGAAGAATTTTCACTTCTATATCTAAAACGCCTTCTTAGATGTCTGTTAGATGTAACTATTTGACGTGATGATGTGGCACATGGGACACATCACTGTTTTTTTAATGCTAAGTTCATATGTGAGGATACTCGTGCTTTTATTTGGGAGGCGCAACCGACAAATTTTTGGTGATGGTAATAATAAAACTTTTTGCACAGGGCCAGTCTTCCAGGGTAAGTTTTGGTGATGGTAATAATAAAACTTTTTGCATTTGATGCAGCTAGAGTAGCTACGCTGCTAGCTTCAAAAGGCTTATCCCCGTTGCATAATCATGTCCGCTAACAGGGGTACACTCCCAAGCAATTTGGTACCCATATTCCTAATGATGCATGATCACTTCTCCAAATCAGCAGTTTTTTCTCACAGGGCTAGTCTGCCAGGGTAAGTTTTGGTCTCCGGTGGCAGTTTCTGTAATTAAAATATGGGTATCTCATTTACCCTAAAAAAAAAAATCTCGGCCTTAAGATCACCTATCCATATACCTTATAACCAAAGGTATATGTCCTCCGCAGTCTGGACCCTTATAAGACCAACTTTCTTTTTGATTTTTGCATTTTTTTTCAGATCTGAAAATTCCTCTAAAAATTCTTTCTCTGGATGAAGATGGATTATTCAATAACATCTTTATCTCTCACTGATCTGGACTTCATTCATACTACTACTACTCTCATTATCATACCTTTGAAACTTGTTTTGTTGTTGTTGATTCCTAGCACAATGATATCTCCTCTCAAAATTCAAGTTCTCTACACATCTTGCGAAGGAAGATTTGGATATGGTTCCTGGGTAAGCTATTAAAGTAATTGTATCTCTGGTTTTGAAGTTTTTAGTTTTTGATTTGACTTTTGTAGATGAGTGTATTATTTTTACAGGTTTTCAGTTCAGATCTATGGATACAGGATGTTAGTTAAGAATTGAATTGTGTAATTCAGAAACCCTTAGTTTGCAAATGTCATGATAGTATTGCAGGCAGAACCTCATCGGACTCTGATATTCGTAAAATTTAGAAAGGGTACAATTTATTAAGTTTTCCATGATACTGTGATCAAGATTGTTTGCCTTTGTTCTCTTAGATTCAGACTGTGTTGCGTCCTAAGATGTTGTTCGTTTCTTTTTGCTTTGTGTACTGATTAGTTTGGAGTAATTGCTGAATGGTGAGCTGTTTGATTAGTCTTTGTCTTTGTCAAAACAAGTCCTAAAAACAGATTCTAGACTTTTTTAAGAAGCATTGGCAAGGCTGATAATAATTGTTCAAGTGACAATGAAGAAGTTAAAGGTGTCGAAAACCCATCATCAGTTTATGATAGACAACTATTCGTTATATTAGTTTATGTTGAATATTTGCTTGAGATTCAATATTGATTGTTGCGGCATCAGTTCATATAACGGGAATAGTTGATTGTTTTAGATAGATTCAATCAGCTGTTGTTGCATGCAATGGTGGTGGTTTGTTTTTCCCTAATTCCGATTTTGTGGCTTACCATGAATTGATTGAGGTTACTTAGATAATGATGATGATGATTGATTTAGGAATTACTTTGATAAAGAATGTTTTAGTATAATTCCTTGTACATTTCTCACATTCCGTAATTATTACTCAAACTACTTATGTTTTGGATTATATGTTACCTGTGAATGCAAAAGTAGATATGGCTGATTGTATTTTCCTCCATGTTAGTTGAGAGATACTGATTGTATTTATTCAATCTTTTTAACAGGTACTCTATCTGTCATCCTAAATTTGCATGCAAACCCGTTTGTAGTAGCCCTTGTTGTGATTATAATACGTTGTTTTATTTGCCTTTGTTATACAATAAGAGAAACAGAATAAGAAATTTCTTCTTTCAGCAACAGGTTCCTTTAGATATTCCTTTAGTTTTGTCCACTCTTGTTTTTGATGGAACTCAACATGAAAAGGATGAGTGTATGATCTGTATGGAAGATTTTGAGGATGGGGATCCACTGAGCGTAATGCCATCGTGTGGGCATTACGCTCATGAACATTGTCTCAATCAAAAGTGATGGATTCTTCAATTTCATTTGTATGTCTCACTGATTTGAAAACCAATCGTACAACTATTCTCATCATACTTTTGAAAGCTGAAAGAAGAAGATGGCGAAATAGGTTTCTTTTCTTGATTAACTTGCACAATGATTTTTCCTCTCAAGATTCAAGTTTGTATCTTCTATATGTGGTGATTAATTCTGTTAATGAGGGTAAGATCTTCATTTAATTAAATTGTTTTTAGGGTTTTTTAAGTTTTTAGGTTTTTTAATAGAGTTATACGGCTCCTGTCCCCTTCTCCCGTATCCCCCATGTCCCACGAATCGTAGTATAACACCTGTCCTAAAATAGCTTACCAAAATTAACTCTGTTATCTTTTAAAAACGGAATGGTTATCTAATAAGAGAAATTATTTTGATTGTAATTTATTTTTCAATCTTTGATTGATTTTGATTAACGATGGAGAGAAGGAATGAATAGATATCTCGAAATCCATGATGATGTCTTTCACTTTACCTTTCACCACTGTGTACATTAATAATATTGGTCTTTCATAGTTATTGCCATTGGAAATCTGGTCTGTGCGAATCCAGTTCTGCAAATCTTCACCTTTCTTCCCTAGTAGATCTTTGTTCAACATACCTTCCTAATTGAACCGATATTGGAGTCTAAATAATTATTGAATTGTAATTACATGTTAGTCGGTATATAATGGATATTTTGTATTTTTACTATTACAGGATTATATAGTCCTTAGTTAGCCAGGTCTGTTATATTAGTACAAACTTCGTTTTTCTATCACTATTGGGGAGTGATTAAACGCTAAGCTCTATCTGATTAGTGAATTTTTTCTTTAAAAAAAAAACCTTGGAATCTCTGTCACTTTCTGATAATCTTACTTACTAATACTAATATAAAGAAAAGAGCTCTTTTTAGTAGGAGTCCCTCTAAATTACTTAGTTGTCCCCATTTTTTTACATATTTACATAATTACCATTGTTTTAAGAAAAAATCAAAAAAATTAAAAACTTAATATCTTTCAAAATATACACCAGGATTTTTAAAAATTTATATATTTGAAAAACTCTTTCAATTATCTACGTAACGAGTACAAATAACAATAGTAAATTTTTGTTTTAGGAAACAAATTTCATGGCTCTCAAATTTAGTATTGTTGGATGAGTAAAAATTCAAGCATGTGCATCGCACATGTTTCCTTACTAGTCAAAAGAAAGAGAAGAAAGTTAAAATCTCTTTGGTATCTGACTATCTTCACAGTGATCAATCAAACTATAGTATACGGAATCCAAAATTCAGTAAGACTATCAAAGGGGAATACTTAACGCCACTTTTTCGGAAAGGTAACGACGCTGACCAGATGCTTTAATGCTTGACACGTTGTGTTATAATTGGTGGCAAGCGTGGGCACAGGGGAGCATGGGACATGGGATCTGCACCCGATTTATACAAAACTTTTGAATCCAGTTAGATATTGTACAAAATGATACCTAACTAAAAAACTCTAAATCAGATGTATAAGCTGAATTACACCTTGAGCAGTTGCGTAGCTAAATCGGTATCTATTAATAAAAACGCTCCTGATCGTTAGATGATACCCTCCAACTTTTTCTCACACCCTAGAAACATTTGGCACCCTATATATATATCTCTCTTCCGCTGTCCACGCCTTTACCAAACTTTCATTTTTCTTCATCTTTTGTTTCAGATCTGATAAATTTCTGTAAAACTTTTCTGGATAATGATAAATTTTTCGTTAACATCTTTATTTCTCACCGATGTGAGCACCATTCAAGAAGATGAATAGGAAGATGACGATGAAACCTGTTGTTGTTGTTCAATCACTCACACAATGATTTTTCCTCTCAAAATTCAAGTTTTCCTCGTCTTTCAACTGGAGATTTGGATGCGTTTCTGGGTAATCTTTTCATTTAGTTTTTCTAGGATTTTTTTAGTTTTTAGTTTCTAATTAGTGTCTGGTTTCGAAGTTTTTAGTTTTTGATTTGACCTTTGTAGATGAGTGTATTATTTTTAAAGGTTTTCAGTTCAGATCTGTGGATACAGGATATTAGTTAAGAATTGAATTGTGTAATTCAGAAACCCTTAGTTTGCAAGTATCATGATAGAATTGCAGGAAGAACCTCATCGGACTCTGATATTCGTAAAATTTAGAAAGGGTACAATTTATTAAGTTTGCCATGATACTGTGATCAAGATTGTCTTCCTTTGTTCTCTTAGATTCAGACTGTGTTGCGACATAAGATGATGTTCGTTTCTTTTTGCTTTGTGTACTGATTAGTTTGGAGTAATTGATGAATGGTGATGCTGTTGTCTTTGATTAGTCAAAAAATAATTTGAATTGAATTGCAGAACTTGAAGTACGTTACACCCAAATGGTATGAGATGTTAAATTTCTGACCAACCAATTTACGATTGTCTTCAGATGCCAACTAAATTGCATGAGGTTTCAGGTGTTAGAATTGTCCTAGCCAATTTCGTGATGCTTATTGTATTTTGAGATTCTTTTTCTTCTTCATCACTTGTTGCTTATTGTGATTGTCATTGACTCATTTATATAGTCCTGAAATTTCTCATAAATCATAAAAGTCTCTTATAAATCCATTGGCATCTTCTATTAGTTGCTATATACTGATAGATGTACAAAATGATATCAAATGTTATCTACTTAGTAAGGAAATGATGTCTTGTTGGCATCAAGTAGTTAGTCTTTGGATTACATGCTAAACTGCAAAAAAACAGATTTTAGAATTTTTTAAGAAGCATTGGCAAGGATGATAATAATTGTACAAGTGACAATGAAGAAGTTAAAGGTGTCGAAAACCCATCATCAGTTTATCATAGACAGCTATTCGTTATATTAGTTTATGTTGAATATTTTCTTGAGATTCAATATTGATTGTTGCGGCATCAGTTCATATAACGGGAATAGTTGATTGTTTTAGATAGATTCAATTAGTTGTTGTTGCATGCAATGGTGGTGGTTTGTTTTTCCCTAATTCCGATTTTGTGGCTTACCATGAATTGATTGAGGTTACTTAGATAATGATGATGATGATTGATTTAGGAATTACTTTTATAAAGAATGTTTTAGTACAATTCGTTGTACATTTCTCACAGTCTGTAATTATTACTCAATCTACTTATGTTTTGGATTATATGTTACCTGTGAATGCAAAATTAGATATGGCTGATTGTATTTTCCTCCTTGTTAGTTGAGAGATACTAATTGTATTTATTCAATCTTTTTAACAGGTACTCTATCTGTCATCCTAAATTTTCTGCGTGAAAACCCGTTTATAGTAGCCCTTGTTGTGATTATAATACTTTGTTTTATCGCTGCACTGTTGTACCATAAGAGAAACAGAATAAGAAATTTCTTCTTCCAGCAACATGTTCCTTTAGATATTCCTTTAGTTTTGTCCACTCTTGTTTTTGATGGAACTCAACATGAGAAGGATGAGTGTATGATCTGTATGGAAGATTTTGAGGATGGGGATCCACTGAGCGTAATGCCGTCGTGTGGGCATTACGCTCATGAACATTGTCTCACTCAAAATTGATGGATTCTTCAATTTCATTTGTATGTCTTACTGATTTGAACACCAATCGTACAACTATTCTCATCATACTTTTGAAACTGCCGAAAGAAGAAGATGACGAAACCGGTTTCTTTTCTTGATTAACTTGCACAATGATTTCTCCTCTCAAGATTCAAGTTTGTATCTTCTATATGTGGTGATTAATTCTGTTAATGAGGGTAAGATCTTCATTTAATTAAATTGTTTTTAGGGGTTTTTAAGTTTTTATTACTTGTCTATTGTTTGATTTTAGGCTCATAAAAAGTTTTTTACTGTTCAGCTTTGTAGAATCCTTGGTTTAGTGGTTCAGAACCTTACTATTGTACCTGAAGGAGATCGAGTAGCAGATGCTGATGCTGATCCACAAATAAAAATGGTCAAGTAAGTTATTTTCGATTTTTTTTTTTTTCAATTTTATTAGTTTTTGGTTTTAAGTTGTTGTTATTAGTATTTTTTGCTTGTTGCTTAGCTTTCCTTTGATGTGTGTATTTTTTTGCCGGTTGGATTAAAGTTCTGATCTATGGATACAAGTCTTAGTTAAGAAGAATTGCTTCTGTAATTGAGAAATCCAAATCCTTAGTTTGGAAATGTCATTGGTTAATTTTAACCAAGTTGTTTGGTTTAAGATTAAGAGACAGACTGTTTAGAGTGACAAATCCTTAGTCTGAATAGTGTGTTTTTTGGATTAGTCTATTCTCCATGACAAAACAAGTCTTAACATTATTAGGAAATCATTTGGATTGCAGATCCTAGAGTGACAAATCCTTGGGTGACGACGTTACACCAAAGAAATTGTCGGATGTCAGCAACAGGGGAGCATGCGAACAAGTAATCGAAGCATGTTTACAGATTGATGTTCTTCAGCGTTCTGATCCAGACTAGTACTTTTAATTACACTGATGAAGGAGGTATTTGTGCAAGGATTTAACTGGGAAATGGAATTCAACTCAATGATTCTACATGACTGTGCAAGAATTTCTTCTCTCTCAAGTTTTGTAAGTCTGGGTAAGAGTCTTATGTAGAGAGTTGAGTAATGGTATGGTCGTTTTATTCACTCGGTTATCATTTTGAACTATCCCTTAAGTTCCCCTGTCCCTTGTGCATTGGGAACCACCGCAGGTGATAAATTTAGTATAGCTTGAAATTTTTAGCAATCCATATAAAGCTGTTGCGGGTGACTTTGCCTTGTAAAAACTAGATGCAAAGGAAACCCTCATACCAACGAAATCATAAAAAACTAGTCTCAAACTTTGGCTGCTGCAGAGGGTGGCAGTTCCTATATATACCAGTTAAGGAGAAACTGAGTAGAAACAAACCAGTAAGGCTTTTCACTCAAAGCCAGAGTACAATTACGAAAACCATGACGTAGCTGAACATTGGAACAAGCTGAGATAGGGCCAGCGAACTGATTTGATGCAAGTCGAATACAAATGGAAACGTAAAAATTTCAGCTTTATTGGTTTGGATGTAATGTTTCAGATTAGAAACATTTTTACAAGAAAAGAACTGACATAAATACACAGCCAACACTGCTAGTATCACCGGTTTGGCAATATCCGACTACTCACCCAATGCCTGCAACAATACTTGTAGGTGCAGAAACAACAATGAAAATTTGGTAAAACTCAAACAAAAAGCCAATACTGCAGATTGTAAAACTACTTTTAACGAACAATTTTTTGTGTCAGACATTTGAGCATAGCCAGATTATATGCTTCACATTGATTTTGGTTCACCGGGTGCATCTTAGGATACACCAGTAAGTAAATTTTGGGTGGCAAACACGTAATGAGAAATATTATGAACCACAATATTAAATCTAGCAATCGGTGTAGGTGCAGGAGAAACAACCAGCAAATTATTCGTTGGTGATAGAAATAATGAAAAATCAAGCATTGTGCATCAACTGCAGCTGGATTGGCTGCCATATTTACTACAAAAGGCTTATCCCCAGCTGCTAATAAGGGAAATAAATTGCTTGGGATTGTATCAATCCAATGCTTGAATATATAAGCAAATTGGCACCCCTTAGAAAAGCTAAGAAAATGGGAAGAAGGTGTGAGTTTAAATGAAATTAGAATAGGGTATTAATGATAGATGAATTTTTTTCATATTCATATTTAGAACTGGGCCATGTTCATATTCTGAGAAATTAGAAAAGTTAAGAAAATGGGAAGCAGGTGTGAGTTGAAATGAAATTAGAATAGGGTATTAAAGATAGATGATTTTTTTCCGTCGGATTAGATCTAGTGGACGGTACGAGCGGACGAGACTAGACCGCCTTGTAGAAGTTGCCACTTAGGCAGGCCTGAGTGCCGCTTTTCCATGCCATAGTGGGTTTAAAAATGGCAAACCCATATACATAGAAACCAGCCGTTTCAGCTATTTTGCGTCCTTCATGTGACTTACCCACCTTAAAACCTAGCTCCCCGGCTGCCCACGGTGGATTAGCGGTTTGTATTGTGCGAGTGATAATCTAATGGGTCCCACAAGTCAAGAAAGACCCGCCATTTGCTAGTCTGAACCGGGGTATCTTATGGCCCATCAACGGATTGGACAGCAGGTGTGGCAAATTTTGTGTCGAGCGGGCAGCTATGGTAGAAGATCAAATCATTCCTAACCGTCGGATAGATGGGATCATCTTTTTCTGAAACCCTAAACACTCAGTACCCATTATATATGTTCCGCCGCCCCTCTGCACCTTTATATATCTTGTTTCAGATCCGATCTCAAAATATTTCTGGTAAAAATCATTTCTCTTGATGATGATGAATTCTTCAATAACTTCTTTATGTATCACTGATCTGATCAACACCATCCTTACTACCACTACAATACTCATTATTATACCTCTGAAACTACCGAAAGAAGAAGATGACAAAACCTATTGTTGTTGATTCACTCTCACAATGATTTCTCTTCTCAAAATTCAAGTTTTTGTCTTCATTTTTAAGTGATTCTTTCCGCTGATCAGGGGTAAGGTCTTCATTTAATTAATTTTTTTAAGTTTCTTTTAGTTTTCACTATTCATTACTTGTCTATTGTTTGACTTTATGCTCATAATTTATTTTTCCCTGCGTATGTGTGTGTGCAGGTTTTGGTTTTCTTTGCGGGAGACCTACAACCTGTATGCTTATCCCGAGGAGATAAGAGTTAGCGGCTGATAATGGAACAAATGAAGGAAGCATGTTTACAGATTGATGTGGAACCTTGAGCACTTGAGCACTTCATCGATCAAACCTTGACCACTTGAGCATTCAAAACTATGTTATCTATTAGTTTCAATTACACTTATGAAGGGGGCTGCGACCAAGAACGTGACTAGGAAATGGAATTCAACTCAATGTTGTTATATGTGAGACACTTATTATATGTGCGCATTGTAAAGCTAGAGAGGTAGATACTGCAATTGGTAAGGAATGATCGTGTAAGAGACCTGGCATTTGTTAGCTACTCTCGCAATTTTATAAGTCTGTGTAAAAGAGTCATCTTGTAGAGAACTGAGTAATGGCAAATCCTCAACTCAGATACAGATTATATGGGGTATTTGCTTTGGCCGTAAATGCACATAGATAATATAAATGTACAAAAACAGTATACCAGATTATTACTAAGTTCATACGTGATGACTTAGAGGCTCCACAAATCTTTGGTTTTTGTGATGTGCATCAACTGCAGTTCGAGTGGCTGCCATACTTACTCAAAAAGGCTTATCCCGGCTGTTAATACTGGGTACTAAATTGCTTGGGAGTGTGCCAATCCAATGCTTGGATACATTAGCAAATAGGTACCCCTTAGCAAAGTTGCATGATCTGGCTATTGTACAGCTAATATCCCTTACCCTAAAAACATTCCCAATCGTCGGATCATATATGAACCATCTTTCTCTCGTAGTCGGTAGTTCCCTCTATATAATATCTCTTCCGCCGTCTGCACCTTTACTAAACCAATTGCTTGCTTCATTTCTTTCCATCTATTTTCAGATCTGAAAATGTCTGTAGAAATTATATCTCTAAATGATGATTGGTTATTCAGTAACATTACTGTCTCTTACTGATCTGATGAACACCATTCTTACTACTATTCTTCTCATTATTATACCCCTGAAACTGCCAGAGAATAAGAAGAACATGATGATGAAACCTGTTTTGTTGTTGTTGATTCCTAGCACAATGATTTCTCCTCTCAAAACTCAAGTTTGCAACTTCTTTGTGGGTGTTTCTGCTCTGTTATCTAGTGTAAGTTCTTCATTTAAGTAATTGTTCTATTAGGGATTTTTTATTTTTAGTTTGATTTTAGACTCATAAAAAAGTTTGTCTGTGTGCAGGTTTTTAGTTTCCTTGGTAGGAAATCCAAAACCTGACTCCTTGCCACATGATGATTGGGTAGCATCGGCTAAAGGTGCTCTAGGAAATTGTAGAAAAGGGGATAGGGTAGCATAAGCGTGACCCGTAAGAGACTATTACTTTGAAATACACTGATGGAGGGGCTGCGAGTAAGAATTTGACTGGGAAATGGAACTCAAATCGATTCTGTTACATGTGAGACACTTACATGTGTGGGCATTGTAAAGCTGAAGAGGGAGACATTGCAGTACAAATTTGATTAGTTTGTGGATTCTGAAAACAACCTAAATCACAACAAGGATGGAAACATGCAATTGCGTATTATTCAGTTTGTGTCATAGAAAAGGAAGTGTTTTTTTTTTTTTTTTCTTTTGTGTCGAAGCGAATTTTGAACTCCAGTTACTATACTGTAGTAGTTAATGTGCCTTTTTTTACTTGTATTTATTTATTGTTCACAAGCAATTTTTGTTGAGACTAGAGAACTGAGTAGTTACTCCAGCATCTTAGGATACATCAGTCGGCAAATTTCGTATAGCAAACACTTAATGAAGAGACACTAAGTTCATACATCGTGAACTTAGTGGAGATGCGCAATAACCAGCAACATAGTGGAGAGCCAGTGTGAGTATGTTGATATATCGTGAATGCGAGCTAGGCTACTCAGGTCTTTGTATTTGGCATACCCAATATCCAGCAAATTTTTTGTGATAGTAGTAATGATGAATTAAAACCAATTTTTTTTTTTTTTTTTTTTTTTGAAAAAGGCAAAGAGAAAATAAATAAGAAAGGGTGCCAAGATAGCACCTTCAAAAGATGCAAGAAGAGATTAGCAAAGCCCTTGGCAGCTGTGTGTAATTAAATGTGGGGATCCTATTTCCCCCAAAATATTCCTAACCATCGGATCATCCATCTTCTATCTTTCCACTCTGTTACCCTAAAATATAAAGGTACCCTATATATATGTTTCCTCCTCTGCCCCTTTGCATCTATTTTCCTTCTTGTTTCAGATCTGAAAATTTCTGTGACAATTATTTCTCTATATGATGATGGATTCTTCAGTAGCATCTTTATCTCTCACTAATCTGAACTCCATTCTTACAACTATTCTCATGATTATACCTCTGAAACTGCCAGAAGATGAAGATGATGAAACATTGTTGTTGATTTACTCACACAATGATTTCTCCTCTCAAAATTCAAGTTTGTACCGTCTGGTTCAGGTAGTGCGGGTAAGATCTTCATTCCAAGATTCCATTATAAAAAATTTAGGGTTTATTTTTTGTTTCCATTACCCATATATTGTTTGATTTTAGGCTTATAATAGTTTTTTTGGGTGCAGTTTTCTTCTTTTTTCCAAGCTAACCCTGAACCTAAAAGAATTCGGGGTCATAGTTCATCTGATTTGGTAAGTAAGCTATTAGTTTTTACTATTTTTGGTTTTAATTTGTTATCAGATTTTGATTGATGCTTTGAGATGAGTGTGGTTTTTGCTGGTTTTGAGTTATGATCTATGGCTACAAGAATGTTATTTAAGAAGAAATGCACGTGTAATTGACAATCCTTGGTTTGCAAACTGTCATTTGATCAATTGCAGGCAGAACCTAATGCATTACAAGCCTAGAAAATTTCAGATGTTAGGAACATGTTAAGAAGAGTGGTAAAAACTATGTTCTGGTCAATTAGTGTGTTATGATATTGTGATCAAGATCGAGAGACGTTGTTCTCTCATTTCTTTCTTTCCTTGTTGTCTAATTCAAACTCTGTAGAAACTTAAGTTGCTGCTTGTTTATTTGTGTTTTTATGTGCTGATTATTAGTTTAGAGTAATTGTTGAGGGCTGTCCTGTTTTGTTAGACATTTGTTCTTGACAAAACAAGTCTTAACATTATCAGGAAATTATTTGAATTGCAGAACCTTCATTGACAGTGTCACCCGCAAGAAACTTTCGGATGTCACTTGTCTGAAACAGTGAGCATTAAAACAACAGATGGAAGCGTGATGGAAGCGTGTTTACAGATTGATGTGAAACTCTAAGCAGTTTATCAAATCTCTGCAGCAAATTTTCAGAATTCAGCGGGGGTCTGATCTTATTTTGGAAGACTATCACTTCCAGTTACACTGATCCAGGGGCTGTGTTGCAATAATTCAACTTTGAGGTGGAATTCAACTCTAGACTGTTATATAGAATTTGTGGGCTTTGTATAAATGGAAAAGTCAGTCCTGCTTCTGGATTTGCGGAGGAGATTAAGAGATGCAACTGCTGTCCAAATGTGATTGATTTATGGATTTTGAAAACAACTTGAATCAGAAGATGAAAACCTACAGTTTGGTATTATTACATATGCAGTGGCTTATGTTGGTGTAGGTTTCCATCAGATGTATCCTCTGATGTGTAGGTTTCATATTCTGTATGTCTCTCTTAGTTCTATAATACTCTAGGGTTCTTTCGTTTTTACTTATGACATCTGTTATTTCAATTTTGATTCCTGAACTTTGGGATTATGACTTATGAGATACTTGAATCAGTAAATTGGTATGTGGAAGATATAAATTAATGAAACCTGAGTTTGGGATTCAAGCAATCTACAAGGTTTTGTTGCACAATTATTTTTTTGCTAAACATTTTTCCAGCCTTTCAAAAGGTACATAATATTATTATCTACACTATTATACCTTTATAATTAGCCATGGAAATAAGTCTCTGTTAGATTTGGAGTACTATGTCAACTTCTATTGCAAAAATCACTATTCATTCCCGTGGCATGTGTGGATGTAGGCTGTTCTTTTTTTACCACTCTGATCAACCTCTTTTGCATCCGTTTGGTTTCTTTCTTTAGCGTTGTTAGCCTTTAATTTTGATTAGGTATGGCATGTTGCATAAGTTCTCTTCTTATAAGCGTATTTTGCAGTCACGAGACAGGTTTTGGGTCGGATTTTGTGTTTCCGGTTAAGACTTTTGTCCATTAATTTTTCCGGTCAGATTATGGTTCTCATCAATTTTTGGCAAATTGAGCAATTTTGAGCTTTTACTAAACTGCAGACCGGCTGTTAAGTGTGGCAGTTCCTAAACTCTAATAAAGAAGGTTATTGGTATGAGGATAGTCAAAACCAATAAGCCTTTTCTCCCAAAACCGTAGAGTACAATTACGAAAACCATGAAGTAGAAGAACATGAAAACATGCATGAATAGGGCAGCAAACTGAATTCATGCAAGTCGATTACAAAATCTAAATGGAAACAGCATTATTTATTTTCTTTTCAATGCAAGTCGATTAAATATCCAAAGAAAGAATAGGAAGCTTTTCTATAAGAAAAGAGTATCACCGATTTGGGAATTGTTGATAAAACTGCAGAGTTATAAGAGAAATAAAACAGAATGGAGGAAATCAGATTGTATTAAGATGATTTAAACTTACAATCTCTTGCATATGAACTAACAGACTCCATCTTTTTATAACATTAAAACAAACAGTTAGTGGGTAGTTCCACTTTCACACAACTCTAAACTCTAGCTAACAAACCCAACGCCAGTAAACAAGTAAAACCTACAATTCAGCAACTAATTGAAAACGTGAAATACTAGGAAAGGAATGAGTAAAACAAATCCTAAATTGTAGCTAGTTTATTTGATTTGCATCAATAATTTTATCACTCCCCCTTGATGCAAAATCCACCAACACCTAAAGAAGACCTGAACTTTGAAAACTTAGAAAAGAGAGAGCTTTGGTAAACCCATCAAGAACTTTGATCTTTGTTGGACAAAATCGATCACAATTAAACCTTCTCGCAACAACGTCACGAATGAAATGATGACGAAGTTCAATGTGCTTTGTTCTCCCATGGAAAACAGGATTCTTGGTCATTGAAATAGTAGCTCTGTTGTCACAGTAAATCTCTGTCCCTACAGCTTGAGTTTGGTGCAAGTCTCCAATATACGACGCATCCAAATTGCTTGACAAGTAGCTCATTGCAGCAATGTATTCAACTTCCGATGATGATAATGATACCGTAGCTTGTTTCTTAGAACTCCATGAAACAACACCGACCCAAGACTAAAAGAAAAACCACTTGTGCTCTTTCTATCATCAACAGAACCAGCCCAATCACTGTCAGTAAAACCAATTAATTTGAAATCAGAAGTAGGCTTGTACCAAATTCCATAATCCGTTGTCGCCCGTATGTAACGAAGAATTCTCTTAGATGCTCCAAGATGATGAGCAGAAGGATTATGCATAAATCGGGAAACCAAGCTAACAGGATAGACAATGTCGGACGAGAATGAGTTAAATACATCAATCCACCAATAATACTCCGATAATACTTTTCATTCGCCTTTGCAGTACCATCATTTGAGCATAGTTTTCACCGACATTCATAGGAGTAGAAGAAGACTTACAGTTCAACATATTGAATTTGCGAAGTAAGTCTAGTGCATACTTCTCTTGAGAAACAAAAATTCCATCAGAAGTTTGTCGAATTTGAAGACCAAGAAAGAAATTCAGTAAACCCAAATCTGACATTTCAAACTCACACATCATCATCGTCTCTAAATTCTTGAATAAGAATATTAGATGAACCAAGTATATATGATGTCATCGACATAAACACAGACAATAAGAATTCCACAATTATCACCCACCTTCACATATATAAAGTAGGCTCACTTTTGCTGCGATGAAAATCATTCTTAGAAAAATAAGAATCAAGTCTCTTGTACCATGCTCTAGTGGGCTTGTTTAAGTCCATAAAGAGCTTTGTTCGCTTTGTAGACTTTGTTTTCCTCGCCCTTCAACAAGAAAACCTTGGGGCTGTTCAACATACACATCTTCTTCCAAAGAACCGTTAAGAAATGCTGATTAACATCAAATTGAAAAACATTCCATTTCATTTGAGCCGCTAAAGCTAAAATAATTCTAACGGTTTCAAGTCTAGCAACAGGAGAGAAGGTATCAAGATAATCAATACCATATTTTTGAACATACCCTTTGGCAACGAGCCTTGATTTGAACTTTTGCACACTTCCATCAAGATTGTGCTTCACTCTATAAACCCATTTGACACCAATAGCGACTTTTCGGGTGGTAAATCAACCAACTCCCAAGTATTATTTTTATCAATTGAAGCAATCTCTTCTTTCATAGAGATCCGCCATTCTTTGCTTCCTTGAGCTTCCTCGAAGTTAATGGGTTCTCTGACCAAAAGAGCGAAAGTACAAGATTCATAAACATCAGCCTAAAGAACGCACCCTTAGAAGAGGCGAATCTGAATCCAAAGTAGGACCAATCTCGCAGCCGAAGTACTTGAATCGATGAAGAACCACTAGATGATGATGAAGAAGGAGACGAATGAGGAGAAGGAAGAAGTACTTGTTCTTCGTCTACATTCAAAGGCTCTTCTACAAAAGGAAGATGCTGATTTTCTTCCTTCCAAACCCAACAACTATTTTCATCAAATACAACATCTCGACGAGTAATCAACTTCTTAGTTTCTGGATTATATAAGCGGTAGGCCTTTGATTCATCACAATAACCGACAAGTATACATTTTTCACTCTTTTTGTCTAACTTAGTACGATCAGTGGAATCAATCAATGAATAAGCGATAGAACCAAAAACCTTTAAGAAACTTACATTGGGTTTTCGATTCCACCAAGCTTCATAAGGAGTCATACCGATTCATCATTGTCGTAGGAGAAACATTGAGAAGGAAAATCGAAGTCGACACCGCTTTCGCCCAAAATCTGTTTGGAAGATGTTTTTCTTTCAACATGCTTCTTGCCATCTCTACGACGGTTCTATTCTTACGTTCGGCCCACTCCATTCTCGTCGTGGAGTTTTCCTCACCGTTAACTCGCCTATGAATACCATTTTGCTTGCAAAATGAATTAAATTCATTAGAGCAGAACTCTCCTCCCCTATCAGTTCGAAGAGTTTTAATAACAAATCCACTTTGCTTTTCTGCATAAGCTTTAAACTCCAGAAAATTGCCGAACGATTCAGATTTATAAGAAAGAAAATAAACCCAACTCATGCGAGTAAAATCATCAAGTAAACAATAAGAAGTACCGCTTTTGCCATTTTAACGAAGAAGTATTTGTAGGACCACAAACATCGAATGAACCAATTCTAAAGGCTTGGTAGCTCTCCAAGCCTTTCCAACCGAAAACGGCAAAACGGTCTTGCTTTCCATAAACACACCCTTCACAAACACCATCAATACAAACAATAGAAGGCAAACCAAGCAACCATACTTTTCTGATTTAACAATTTCAAGGCATTAAAATGCAAATGCCCACACTACAAGAAAATGGGGATTTAGTGTCAAAAAAATTTGTCAGGAAATGTTCTGTTTTTGTCTCGAAATATTTTCTGAGATGCATTTTTTTTTGTCACGGAGTTGTCTCAAATACCCCGTCTGGGAAAGTATTTCGGGACAAAATTATGAACGGTCACGAGAAAAATTAATTAACAACTAAAAATTCATTGTTAACAATAGTCTCTTTCACCAACGAAATAAAATTGTCTGCGAAAGTTATTTTAATGACCAAAAAATTAGACACCAAAAGGCACTCTTTTGCGGGCAAGTTTTTTGTCACAAAAATGTAAATTTAAGGGCAAACTAATTTGTCTTTAATGATAACTATTTAAGACCAAAAAATTGTCTCAAAAATCGAAGTTTTGTGTCAATTTAATTTGTCTTTAATGATAACTATTTAAGACCAAAAAAAGCATCTCAAAATCAAGTTTTGTGTCAATTTAATTTGTCTGTAATAATTATTATCTAAAACAAAAAAATTTGTCTCTAATATAAGAAGTAATAAATAAAAACTTATACATCACTCCATGATAATTTCTTTCAAGAAGTTAGTTGGCACACGAGAAAGTTGCGTGCCAACCCCTCTCTGAAGAGCTACCCCTATTCTATGGAAAAATAAATAGCCCTTGAATAATTTAATTAGAGACAATATAAATAGCCCTTGAATATCAAATTTTTGGAGACTAAATTTTTCGTCTAAAAAAAAAAAAAAAAAAAAAAATCGGTGACCAAATTTTTTGCCTTAAAAAAGAATTTTTGGAGACAAATTCCTCCTCTCCAAGA